>BCLH01002373.1:10874-22241 GCA_001602315.1 Zoysia pacifica | reverse complement strand
GGCGTGTCCTGAGCGAGACGGCCCGCGGCAAACTGCTCGAGGTCGTCGGAGCGTCGGGCTCCGCCGATCCGAGCGGTGACGTCGGGGCCGCCATTGAGGCGCACGAACTGGTGGCGCCGACCGTCGCCTGGGAGGTTCCCGGACGAGGGCCCCTCCCACTCGAGGGGGCGATCGACGGCTTTGGGTATCTCATGGACCGGGTGGGAGGTGCCCGAGCCCTCAACATACGGCTGGTCGCCGGCCTCCGCCAGCTGTGTGGGGTCGCTGAAGAGGTCGGCGCCATCTATGACGAAGATCATTTCGTCAAGTGCCGGGTAAGCTCAAGTCCGGTTCTCGGCTTCCGTTTTCCCGATTCTTGGGCTGATAATTTTTGCAGGACAACTTGTACGCGGTCCTTGGTCAGCCGCCGCGCGGATTCGTCGCCCAAGCCGAGGTCGACGGCTTCAAGAAAGAGCTGGCGAGAGCGCGGGTCGAGTCGGGGGAGGCCGCAGCTGACTTGAAGTCGCAGCTCTTTGCTGCGCGGGAGTCAGCTCGCGTCGCCCTCGAGGAGAAGAATAAGGCGCGTGCAGAGGCGGCGACGTCCGAGGCTCGGGCGACTCGGACCGCGGCGGCCCTCGAGCAGGCCAACCTCACGGTCACCGGTAAGTTGTTGCGGTTTTCTCTGATCTTTGGGTCAGACTCTGATTCATCCTTTTGTAGGTCTTCATCGCCAAGCGGCGGAGCACGAGACCGAGATGCGGCGGCTCGGGCTCCTCCACCAACACGCCGAGGGGGCCCACTCGACTCTGGAGTTCACGCTGCGCATGATGAAGGATGAGCGCGACCGTGCTTTTGAGCAGGTCGACCTCCTGAAGTCGGAGCGGGTGGTGCTTCAGTCCGAGGTCGAGCAAGCGGCGGCGGACCTTGGTCAGACGCGCGAAGAGGCGGCCAAGGTCCAAGATGAGCTCTTGGCGTCTCAAGTCCGGAACGAGCGCCTGCGAAAGAGCCTCGACCGAGCAGGGCAGGCCGCCGAGGCTGCTGCGAAGGAGCGGGATGGTAAGGGTCGGCCTCTCCTTGTTTGTTCTAGTTTCCGGTCTCCCGCTAACGTTTCGTAATGCAGGATTGACGGGCGAGGTCCAAACCCTGAGGTCGGCGGGTCTGAACCTCCTTGGGGGGTTGTACTCCGAAGTGCCAGACTCCGTCCCGACGGTGGTCATGGCACATGCTCTGCAGCAGCTTCCGGAGATCGTCTCTAATGTCATGATGAGGGCGCTGGAGGACGGGTCCTCGACAGCTTTGACCTTGGTCCGCTCCCACTACCCGGATGCGGATCTTGGTAGGGTCGTCGAGGGCTTCGCGTCGAGCTACTCGGACGAGCAGCTGGACGCGCTCTCGGTGGAGACGCTGGAGCCGGGGGCGAAGGCCGTTGCCGACTTCAAGACGGAGGACTTCCTGCCCGAACGATTCGGGCCGTTTCCCTATGTATAGGTCTAAACATGTAAACTGTCATTGTATTAATAAAGAGTATCGTTCAAACAATATTGTTCGAGAAGTTTTGAATGTGAATTTCCGACCCTCCTTCGCATGTTGCATCTGCTTTTCGCGCCCCCTCCAGCATCAATCAAACGAATGGGCCGAGTATAGCTCGTAGGGTCGGGTGTCGGGCCCGATACAGCCGTAGAGCATTATCAGCTCCTGATTCGTAGATAGCTTAGCTACGGGGAGACTTCGAACGAAAGATGCGCGCGAAGTGTTGTTTGAGGGTCACCCGCTAGTTTGACGCGGGTCGGGGATCCGACCCTGAGGACACAGAAAGGCGGAAAAACGAGTTAACAGGGAGCGGCGCCCCGGCGCAAAAAATCGATAAACGCTGAGCGAAAAACGAGGTCGATCGTTTCGACACTGGCTAGGGTGCAGGTAAGTAGCCCCCGGGTGCGAGGAGTGGCTGGGTCGGCCAGGGTTCGCACCCCAAAATGAAAAAGAAAAGCGGAATCACAAAAACTTAGCTGTTTTTATTAGTGTAGAACCGTCGGAGGTTCTCAATATTCCATGCGTTCGCAAGTCCCCTTTCTAGCGCGCCAATTGTCGGCGTTCTGACCACCGACACAGTGAATATACGATCGTGGGGGTGGTGTGCTTTCGGACTCTGAAGGGCCCGGTCTGAGGAAGACTCGAGAAGATTTTTTACCCGGTTCGGGCCACCCGAACGATGTAATACCCTACGTCCAGAGAGCGGATTATCTCAAAGACAACGTTACAAGACAGAATCCTCTCTTCACGAGAGGACCCAGAACGTGGGTGAATGGGGGTGCTTGCTCGGAAGGGTGCAAAGATTTTCGGGTTCTAATGGAGCTCGTATTTGTCTTTCGTGTGTTTGTGGCTGTTGCTTGTGGTGGTGTTCGACCGTTGTTTCTATCGTTCCCCGGGTCTCCCTTTATATAGGAGGGGCCCTGGAGTTACAGGTAATAGACACTACACGATCCTGCCATCTCGTCGACAGGTAAGCCCTCCCGTCGTTGTCGCTATCATTTCGTTTCGTCCAGGCATGGTCATGACCCGTCGCGTCGTGCGCAGCGGCGGGTACAGTGATGCTCGTCCGGCGTCACTGTGCCAGCTACAGTGTTGTCCCGTCGTGTCTAGCAGCCGTCGTAGCTTTCTGCTGGAGTGTTGCCGTGATGAATCTCATCCCATCCTGTCGGGACGGATGGCAGCTGGTCATTAGAGTAAATATACCATAACGCGAGACCTACCTCCTAGAGGTCGCTTTGGGGGTCGACCTCCGGAGGCCGGGGTCTTTGCGCCCCTACTCGTCCAAAACATGGCCGCGTAGGTCGCCGCTGAGGGGTCGAAACTCACGCCGCCCAACCTCTGACATTTACTCGTCGGAGCACGATCAACATTGATACGTAGTTTGTAAAATATTAAAGTCTATTTATAAGATCGTCTCACTCTCAGTTTAGACGGTTGACAGTAGAAGGTGTTAGGATAACCTTTTTTTTTTTACAGTGTCAGGGCAAATTATCGATTAGTAAGCCACTGCCGCGTGGATCTCTCGCGCGTGCCAACCCACACATAATGACGATGTCCCTGAGGATCCCGGTCCGTCTCTAAGCAGACAGGCTGACCGAGAGCACGGGTTTCTTGCAGCCCCTTGGAAGCGACCTCTGAACTTTCACCGCCCCCGCCCCATTTGAGATTCAGGACCCTTTTACAAAGGTTTTACAAAGGTTCTTCGTCTTGCTAACACGTCAAAAAATTCAAACAAAGCTCAGAACCCATGGGCCAGTTACCGGTCGCATTCATGAGGAGCTGGTTATGCAGTTAGCCGGCGTAGAAGACTTGAAAGCGATTGAAGGGTCAGCACGCAGTACGCCAAGATCATCTGTGCACTAGCTAGCGACGGGTTTGCTTTGAATAGTAATATCTCAATAGATTCGTTATTTCAAAGATTAAGAGATACTACCTCCAATTTAAAATATAAACATTTCTAATTTTAAATAAAATCAAATTCTTTTAATTTTTACTAATAATAATTAAAAAATTACATAATTTCTAATATAAAAATATACTTTTTATGCAACTTTATTTCATGATGAATCCAAAAAATATAATTTTTATATAATAAAACATTAGAATATATTATTAGTGATCAAAGTGATAAAAATTTAACTTTAATTAAACATAAAAATGCTTATATTTTATTAAAAAAAAGAGTACTTATTATGATAGTTTCCTGCAATGAATTTTATCGATCAATGTCATTTTTACTTGATTAATTAATATTATATTTTTTCTCTACTGATAGTCAATCAAAATTATCTAACTTTGATCAACCCTAGAAATGTTTATATATGTGAAGACGTGAAGTACACATGTTGCCACTCGATCAGCACTCCTTTCGGTTGACAGTATAGTGACGTAGGGGGTACATTATCAGTTGGGATCCACTGTTGGATCCTGCACGAGCTCAAACAATAAAACAGAGGCAAACAAATCGCTGGCATAACAGGAAGAGGCTAAAAAGTGAATACTATTATCACTTGACACATTCATCATCATATTCTCATATGTTCAAACAAATTATATGACTTGTACCAGGAGGCAGAACTCCACAAGTAGTACAAATTTTATAACCCAATTCAACTCAGACCTGCGGCCCCCAGCACAAAAAAAAAATCTGCAGGACCTATATCTGTTTTTCACCATCCCAAATTCAAGAAACCCGAAACAGAGCAATGCGCAGATATAGGGAAAAAAATAAACAGACGCCTGCTCATCCAACACCACATGGAAATAAACCGATGCACACGAACTCTTGTACATTGGCGTGCCATACCAGACCGAACAAAAGTTTTGCCCCAAAGGACTTTTACAAAACAGACCAATAATGAATGCTAGGCAATGCAATGCAAGTGAAGAAAGAAAATGCTAAGAAAAAAAAAAGCTAACAGTTTGAGGGTATATCTGAAATAATGGACTTGGCCACCCTTACAAAAACTTATCTTGTGATATACCCTCGAGCCCGCTTTTGCTTACTGGAGCAGTAAGCAATTGGGCAATGTCCCAACTGACCATCCGACCAAAGTTTTATGCATGTGATAAATGCGGGGGAAAATGATAGTCAGACCAGACCGGCGTGCCATGCTGAGGAAAATTCAGCATGTCAGGCAACAAGAGAAGCTCATCTCACCTCCAATAATTTTAAAGTAGCAGATGCCTTTAGCAAAAGTTAGCGGGCAGCCAACTAAACCCTCTTTTCACAGGGTGAAAAGGATGGGTTGACACGTACTGATGCATGAGTTAGTGAGGACCCTTTAACGCTGCTATATGGATGTGGGACTTCTCCAAAGAGCAGGTCTGGACACGATGCAATCGAAAACCCAGACGTGACATGCGGATGGATGCAAGTGCACACTCGAGACCATGGAGATATCAACCTGAAACTGCCCGGCTGATTGCTATCCTTGCCCAGTCAGCTGATTCCTTGACCAAAGGATCATCTGATGCTAAGCATTCTTCTAAAAATTGTTTGCTTGAGGAGGATTGATTGATCAAAGGACCAGCATTGACCCCCAATGTGTCTGCCAAATCACCCAAAACACCTATTGCAGTCTTCATCACCATATCATCCCTGCAGATAATAATATAACAAGAATTAGGGCAACTACTAACTTGTATCAATGATAAAACAAGGTAGGAAATCAGATTGTATTGATGAAGACTTACATATCCTTTCCATTGTACAGAGCGTCGAGGAATTGAAGAATATGTGGTGCATACGGCATCAGCAGCTGTGTCTTAGGTGAGCTCTTGAATCCTTGAAGAATACCAGAGTAGGCTTCCAAGATTCCATTCCTCAACTGATTAGTGTAGTCAAGCATTTCATCATCAGCTGCAGTGGCATGTGCCGAAAGATCAGCTGCACTCTGCAGCATAGGCATAGCGTAGATCAAATACTTCTCAAAGTTCTCCCCAATTGCCAGTGCAATATCACCGAAGCATAAAAATATTGGTGGTTTTACAGATCTATGCAGCTGGTTGCTGGATAAGTCCTTCAGGAGCTGAGTCATGATTCCATCACAGTAGGGCAAAATTTTGTCTTCCAGTGCCCTGCACAAGTCACCCACTACACCCACGGTAATGGCACAGACCTGATACTCCTCAAAGTTCTGAAGTCCCATCTCCAAATACTGATAAAACTGAGCCATGTACTTCGCAAAGCTTGGACCAGCTGCATATGCCAAGGCACCAATAGCAAGCATAGCCTCCTCGTGCACTGTAGCATTTCGACAAGCAAACACTCTCAAAAACAGATCCATCATCTGATCTGCATACTGCAAGAAAGAGTACTTTGTTGACTCCATCCCACCCAACTTTTGTATCATGACCTGCAAGCAGCCACAGAGAAGGCCCTGCATTTCACTCCTCTTCTCCCTCTCATCAGTTGATAACTTTCCTGCCTCAAGTGTTTGATGCAGCTCCATCATGATAACAGGTACCAACTGCATAACAATAGGGGCAGTCTCCTCAGTAGAACACCTGACCACTTCATTTAATGTCTCATAAGCTGCTGTCCGCAGCCTCGATTCACCAGCATCCTCCCTGTGAGTAACCATAAGAAGGTTCTGAACAATATCTTGAAAGAAAGGTGACAACGGCGATGCAGATCCAGCATCCACATAGCCTTGAGCAAGAAAATACAGAGCTCCACATGCTTTTTCAGCAACATTGGGGACATCCTTCATGCTGTGAAGCAGAACAGTAAGAATTTGCTGACAGTTTTCAGCCGTAATGATAGGAGGAGTTTCCAGTGCTGAACCATGAAGGAACTCAAAGATTCTTCCAAGGGTCCAAGCGGTCGTGTCCTTCACATGATTACTTGGATCCTTCATCAATGCAGTCAACATAAAGTTCAATGCAACATTAACAAGTGGAGCCAGTTTATCTGCTGATGGGCCTTCCAAAATGGAGCCAAAAGCATATGTTGCAGCCTCTCTTTGCCTCCATTCAGACTTTGTTATGTTTTCCTCAACAAAAGGCATAACAAGAGGAACAATATCATCCCCAACAGTCCTTGCCACAAGGCCCAAACAAGTTCCCCCCGCCATGGCAAGATTCCAAGCACCTTCATCCAAATCCTGGTCTTCCTCCTGCTTCAGGAGAGTCTCCAACAGCATCGGCACTAAGGCAGGAAGCGCCTGCTTGATAAAATAGTAGCAAGGAACATCAGAATCAGCTGTGAATTCACTACTGTACTCATCAAGAATGTCAATTTCCTCGTCACATATGGAACTCCAGAACTCAATAGCCTGAAGTGCAACAGACTCCTCATCTTCCCTGACAGCTTTTGCTGTGATATTAAATATGTCCTGCATGTATGTGGCCAGCTTATCATAATAGGTAGATGAGATAGCCACCAAACACTCAAAGGCAGCCTGCCTTATCTTCACCTCCGGAGACTGTGTTGCTTCACAAACAACTCTCATGATATAGTCACGCTCCATATCATTTGAGAAGTTAACCTGAGCAAAGCCCAAAGCATTATACAGTGCACGTGTAGCTGCCAGTCTGACATCAGACCCCTCAGAAGCATTCATACCCTGAACAACAGCTGTAAGTATTTTATTAACTTGGTCTTGATCAACAGCTTCAGGTGAAACTTCCTCACACAAATAGCCAAGTGTCTCCAGCGTTGCCTGCTTGACATTTGGCTGGACCTGATGTATGTTAGAGAGCAATGATGCTATAAGCTCTGGCCATTGTTTCTGAGGAATCTCGATACCAGCAACCTTCGCAATAACTTGAGAGGCCGTAGATCTGGCACTTGCAACTGGAGATGAGAGAGTTTGCAGTAACAATCCTTTAATCTGAGCCTTGGCACCAGCATCCAGTGCAAGCCATCTCTGGAAAAGTTCATTCTTCCTGTGCTGCTCCTTTGCATCAAGTGCATTCTTCAGGATCAAACCAGCTAACCTACGGCTCTCCTCAGGTTTCTCTTCATTGGCCAACTCACTAGAGAGCGAGAGTAAGAACCCTGGAAGGTTTTGCTCCTGGAACTGCTTGAGACTTTCTTCAGCATGCTTCCTAATCGCACCATCAGCAGATTGTGCGCTTAAGAGAATTTGAGTAACATCGAGAGACATACTGACTCTGTAAAGACCAAAATAAGAAGGAATTAGACATAGATGGTTCATGATGTACCATAAAGCACCATCAAAGTAAAATAGCTGCACAGCCATGTAAATAAAATAATAATATAAATAGAAGAAAAAAAGCTTTATGCTAGCAGCAATCACAACAATAACAGTTTAATATCAGCATACCAACATATACAGAAGAAACAGATTATATCAAGACAGTGTGATAGACTCTAGGGATAACAGTTGAATAAGATGCCATAGCATCAAGAATAATCCAATACAGACATCAGTAGATCAACTCACCTATGCCTATGCTCTACAGAATAATGTACAAAAAATCAACATGAGCAATCCATAATAAAACACCCTAAGCACAAATTAAACTAAATTCAGCTTGCCCCTGTTTACAGCAACTGATACTGAGACCGGTAGATAGTTGTAACCTCCTAGCTACCAATCTAACAGTGAACATAACGACGCTAAAGTGCTCGAGCAAGCAAGCACGTGTGTCCTAATCACAAATAATTGGAGCGGTAAAATTGGCCCACTACAGAGTCGCACTAGAAGTTACAGCGCGCTTACAAAACAATACTACAACCACAACAATAATACGAAGCAGTAAATGACTGGTTCCAGCCTCAGTGACAAATTTTAGCAGCGAACATGGGACTTCCACTCGCACCGGTAATAATAGCATGAGCGCACGAAAGTACAAGCAAAGCTACCCACGGCTCACGAAACGGAAACGGAACGGTAGAGGCAGCACGTGGCAGTCGACGTCCACTAGTCAGCTAGACTTCAAACAGTAAGCTCTACTGGACAATAGTAAAACGCGTTCATCAATCATCAGATTCGTCTAAGGCCGAAGGACACGACCACGAACGCCGTGTCACCCATGAACCTAACTTCTGAGATGGCGAAACCGTGCAATCCACAATCTCTAAAGCTACAAAAAAGCTCAGATCCATCGGCGCACGCGCAATCCGATATCGCGCAGGCGCAGACGCGAAACCAACCCCACGGATGGAGGCGCTAGGAATCCGAAGGCAAATCAAGCAGAGTTATCGGGGCGAAGATCCGGCGCAGATCGGGACCGGTGCCCAGATCCGGCTAGGGAGACTAGGGTTTTGACCCGGCACACTTACGTCGTCGTAGGCGCGGAGGGCGCCGCGCTGAGCCGGACGACCGAACCAGCGGATTTCGTCTCCCTGGGCGGGTCTCAGGGGTCGCGCGGCCGCGAACACGATCGGCGAGGCGGCGCGCGCGAGGGGGGCGGGGAGGATGGGCGGCGGCGGCGGGGAGAGGAAGAGAGAGGGAGGAGAGAGGGGGGGAGGAGGGCGAGCGAGAGAAATCAAATACTGCGGAGAAATGAAAAGGGGGCGTTTCTCGCAGGCCGGGGTGGTGGGGGGACGTGGAGGCGTTACGGACCGTTGGATCTGACGTGGACGGTCGTGACTGGGTGAGGGGGTTTTGATTGGTGCGGGATTTGTTTTCGTATTCTTGCAGGTGACCAATGATTTCGTGTTGGGTTTTGGACGCTACCGTGTGGCGTCCGTGCCTTCCGCGCAGTTTTTCTTTGGTTAAATATAATGCGCTTTTAATAAAGCAGAAAGTAGAATTCATAAAAAATCAAGTTTTATGGTCCTTACTTCGTAGAACATATTTCTAAGTTCAAATAAAATCAAATTCTTTTAATTTTTACTTAACAATATCTAAAAATTATATAATTTTTAATATAAAAATATATTTTTTATAAAAATTTATTTCATAATAAATAAAAAAATATTATTAATTATACATTATTAATGATCAAAGTAATAAAAATTTGATTTTGATCAAACTTAAAAATATTTATATTTTAAAATAGGAGTATGTATTTGAACGCTGGCCTTCACGTTTGGGTATACAGCGGCAACATGGACGCCCGCGATGTCCACGCGCTGCGCAAGCTGAATTCGGAGACGGTGTGGCCATGGCGAATGTGGTTCGCTGTGTGGTTCGGTGACGGTAGGGATCAGGTGGTCGGGTTCACGGTGGGTAGGATGAGCGAATTTTCTCAGCGTCACTGTAGTGAGATGGCATCAGAGTCGTCGAATCTGTTAAATCAATGGTTTACATTCATCTATCTATCTATCTGTTTTTTTTTTAAGAATCTATTTATTATAAATTTAGTTATCAACGTATGACTACAGTTGTTACCTTTTTCTTTTCTATAAGAAACTATCCCTTATTTGTTCTTACAAATTTCTACTTCTTTTATATATTCGAGTTCTATAACTCTATCTCTTTTATCCCATTTTTTCATATTTTTTGAGTATGTGAACAATTTTAAAGAGCTATCCTTTATTTACCCTCAAATTAAATAAATAAACAAAAAGATTATTTATGTTTTTCTTTTCAAATTATTAATTAATCAAGAGCTAAGATATTATGAATAATATAAAATATAAAAACATAAGTACACAACAATATTGATTTTACATATCTTTATATATTAAACACCGTGGGTTCTCTCAATCTTCGTTGCGTCACATCACCTTAAAAAATATTAATCGTCAGATTAAAATCTAACGGTGGATATTCAAAAGGAGAAAAAAATTCTTTCCTCGTTGATCACGTAGGAGCGTGCTTCTACTCAGCTGAATTGTGACGATGTCTTCCACTGAATAGGAAGAGTACCAGGAACATTTCAGAACGTCATTCGCTATATATCACAACGGTCTAATTGAATTCTTTAAACTTTATGCAAGCTTCTCGTAGTTGAATTATATTCAACACTAATTTGATCCCATTTAGGTCACGACTAGAAAATTTGCGCGGCAATTGCCGCGCTTTTCATGTATGTTTATTTAAAAAAATATAAGAAAAGTTTTTATAAATTTATTCTATTTTTATGTCTTGTAAGTATATGCTACAATTAAAGACCTTTATATGTTATAAAAATATATATTTAGATAACTTAAATTGTTTTATCTCTTAAAAATGCTTCTTAGTTACTATGAGAACTAAGATTCAATCTTTTTTCCGCTTACAACTCCGGTCTAAAAAAGTAGCTTTAATCAAACAATGCCAATATAAATTAGAAATAATTGTAAATTTATTAAGTTATAAAATTAGAAATAATTTGTTTTAAAAATGCTTTCTTAAAAGCGTACCGATCCTACTTTTTATTAAATAATTTATAGATAACAAATGTCATACTTATACTTTAAAGACAATGTTGATAATTTCTTTTTGAGACTGAAATATATGTTTATGAAACTTTGTCATTCATGTCAAGACAACTATATTTATATTTGTTAAATAATAAATTTAAAATATACTATTTTAACTAAGGGTACATAACAAAAACATACACGAAAAGCGCAACAATTGCCGCGCAGATTTTTTAGTTATTATATTATTTCGAATGATACTAAATGTGTTAAGTTATTTTCTATAATGTGTAAAATTAGTGTTGTTGCGTACTAATGTTCTTATATTCTTATATTATTTTGACTTTTGATTAATTATTGATCCGAAAATAATTATTTTTAATTTATTTAATTTGAGGGTAAATAAAAGTTAGCTTGTTCAAGGTAAAATTGTTTACAGATTCAAAAAATATGGAAAAGAATGATAAAAGAGATAGACTTTTAAACTTGGGTATATATATGAGAAGTATAAACTTTTAGAGACAAATATGAGATTCAAAACAGAGGAAAATGAGTAATTTGCTCTATTACATTGTCATGCAAACACATGCCAC
>BCLH01002373.1:0-10856 GCA_001602315.1 Zoysia pacifica | reverse complement strand
GATTTGTTTTAACTTTGATCATTACATTATATTAGTAGATTCATTATAAATTAAAGTTTCATAATAGATAAGTGTTTATAGAAATTATTTAATTTTCTCAATATTATTAGGCAAAGTTAAAATTTTTTTACTTTAATCAAATAAAAAAACTATATTTTGCAACAGATGGAGTACCATGTTTTTTAAAATGCCCTTGAATCACGCGGTACGGGAGGAAAAATAAGAGATTTATTTGGAACCTTTAAAATATACTCCATCCGTTCTTAGATTATTCTCACTATTTACTTCTAAAATCAAATTTAACTATTCATATTTAAAAAGTTCAATGAATATTATATATTTTATTATAATTTACTTTATCGTTAAAGTAGTTTAAATTCTAAGTTATAATTTTACACATTTGAATTAATTTTTTAATAAAATAAATTGTTAAATTGATGTTAGATGTCATCGTCAATTTAAAGTCAAGACAGATGGAGTGTACTCTACTAACTTGTCCTTGAATTTTAGTAACATACTTATAGGTTTGCTTCAAAAAATAGATTAGCTTAAGGAGTGTACAGAAAAGCCGGCGGCGGGAGAGGAAGCAGGCGAGGCGGAAGCCGGTGACGAGCGCAGCGAGAGCCAGGAATGCGAACCCCGCGAAGCCGAGGCCGCCAACAGACACACCGCGGCGCCCGGGCCTCCACGAGCCTCCGGCGCCGCACGCCACCGCGTCGCGCGCCGCGGTGGCCGCCGCCGCCAGCGCCATGTAGCTGAAGCCCTGCGTTGTTCGTGAATCAGCTTCGCTCAGTCCACAGGCGGCGTCGTCGTCAGAAGCGGAAAACACGAGCCGACACCGCGACCGACCCGACACGGACGTGGCAGTCAGATTCTCGTGTAATTTTGTGTCGCAGGCCCGGTCGTGTCGTAAGTCGAACCAGAGCTGCACGGTCTCGGGCATTAGGGTGGCGCCACGGACCCCACCCGTCTGCCATCGAGCTCACCTCATTTCCTCTCACTCTTTCCCCATGCCGGCTGACGGGTGGGATCCGTGAGGCTTTTTTTCTTTTTTCTGATTTTTCCAAATTTCGCAGCATCTTTTTGTTTTGCCTAAAAACATAACTTTTCAAATTCAGATGAATTTAAAACTTTGTTGAATCATAGATCTCTTTATGAGAAACAACTTTGTTTTGAACTTATTTTCAAATTTGAAATAAATTTATTTTTACAAAATTTAAAAAACAAATTTATAATCCTCATCCACATCATCCTGCTACATAGGCTAAAGTCACTCTCAAAACCGTCGAGAGAGGAAAAACAAACAGGTTGAAAAATTAAGAAAATAAAAATATCCGGTATTCTGAATGAAAGACAAAAATCGAAAGACCGCGATAGTTGAAAAAGGACGATAGAACTTATTTCAATTAGGTGGCGTTTGGTAATTAAGAAATGAGACATGGGTTTGAAATTGAAATATAAATAAAAAGTTGAGATTGAATGAGATGGAGAAATGAAGAGTCTAGATCTTCTCCTCTGTTTTATTTTCTCAAATCTAGTGTTGCCAAACGACAACTAATGAATAAGAGCATCTCTAACGGTCATTTAAAACTCTCCTTAAATATATTATTTAGGTAGAATGAATAAAATCACCTTCCCAACCGTTGCCTAAAAAGACCCTAAACTTTGCTGCCTCCTAAACCCGGTTGTTCTCCCCCTACATTTGCATCCCTCGTTCGCACTCCCAACCTGGAATCCAACCACCTCCCGCTTAAACCGCGCGTCAAATCTTTCAGCAAAACCAGTTGCCTCCGTCTTCCTCCTGCCTTTTTGGAAGTGCTTTCACATGTCCGTCGCCGGTCGCCGCGCTCAGTTGGCCATGCTTCCCGTTTGCTCGTAGTCCAACGTACCGAACAACGCGTGTTGCCATCGTAGTGGAACACGACGAACTCGAGCTCCTGCAGTGCCTAGTGATGAACTTGGGCCAGCCCGTGGTGAAGGTGCCCTCAGCGGACTGGCGGATGAGTCGGATGACCACCAACCATGCTAGCTGCCAAGCTGCTCGGACCCTCCCGGGTAGCCGCCATGACGCCTGCTTCACGCTCTTGGCTTTCCTCAAGGCCTCACACACTCTTGGCTCTTGACTCAGGACAGTAGAATTGTCGATGTGACAAGGATTGTACGCCTCGTGATATTTTGTTTAGAGGACTTGGACTGGACAAGTATCATACAATGCTCGAGTTGTCAAAGGAAGAACCAGTTAGATTCAAAATACTCCTTAGTATTTTGTATGATTATTGGAAGTTGTTGGAGGAAGACAATTTCTGTTCTCCCAATTGATTTTAGGTGGAACCAAAAGCTATCTATTGAGAGTACCAATTATACATAACTATTGGATATGCTCTAACCGGAGTAGGTTGTAGAATACGGGGCTGATATGAAATGAAGTCCAAAGGTCTTTTCGGTATCCATCATATTCCGGTGAACAGATTAAAAAAAAAACCAGAAGGTTGGGACAGAAGGTTACTATTCTCTTGAACTCATGAACTGAACGATACTCAAATCTGTTTATTTGAATTGGAAGAAACTCCAGTGTCGATTGACTGTTTCGGAACAGGTGCATCGTTCGGACTTTATTGTAGACCCGGAGACGGATTCAACAACTGCTTAGTTGCCGTAACCGTAACCGGCTGGATCAATCGCAAAAACCATGAAATTGATATGGAGCGGTTCCATCGGCATAGTCCGTAAGTTCAATTTCGTAGGGACGAGAGAGATGGTTTATCAGTCAACATTAACAATAATCTCACCGCCCAGCTTATTGTCACTTCTAATTAATCATCGCTTTAGAGATTTGAACCATAATAAGAAATAAAAAAAGTGAGAAATTCTTTGCTTTGCTTATAAGCAAAACATGGCAGAGAAAATTGTTCCCAACCAGGGCCTCGATTTTAACTATCCAGAGCAAAGGATTGCCAGAAAATGCATTCATATCGATAAACGTTAACTCTGCAATCAACCCACAGAACAGTATCATTAGGCTCGCACAACACATGAACAGAACCAAGATAACAGGTGCACTCAAGGACTAAAATAACAACAGTATCATTTAGGACTGAATATCCAAATCCAAGCAAAAACTTCTTTAGGTTGAACGAAGACTCCAGACGATGTCCACGAAAACTGACACTAACATCCATCGAGATGTTCACCAGAGTAGATAACACATCCATACTGGAATACATATCCTGTTCTTTAATCTAAGCAGATATAGATAAACAGCGATGATAGCTCTAAGCGCCCTTGTCAGACTTGGCAGCAGTTGCGGCAGCCTGTCCCCTGAGTCGTCCAGTCCTCCTTGCAGCAATGAGACCAACCTTTTGGCCAGGAGGAGCATCACGGCGGACAGTGGAAGCGTGACCAATGTGCTGGTGGTTACCTCCTCCGTGGGGATGCTCCACTGGGTTCATGGCCACACCACGCACCTTAGGCCAGCAGTTCCTCTTCACACGGTACTTGTGGTAGGCGTTACCAGCCTTCAGCATGGGCTTCTCAGTCCTGCCTCCACCAGCAACCTGGCCGATCATGGCACGGCAGCTGCTAGGGACAATCTTCTTGGCACCAGAGGGGAGCTTGATCCTGCAAGAAATGAAAAGGATGGGTGCCAGCACACAGGTGATTCAAAAAATCTCACAATAACACATGGGCGGAATACAAACACTAGAACAGCATACAAGAAAGTTGGGGAGGGCTAGAGATGAAACCCCCACGAGATAATGAACAAGGATAATAAAAAACAAAATGATCTAGTGAATGCATTAGAGTAGGCACACATGTAACCTAGCTTAACTTTTGCAATAGGCTGATATAGCACAAGGCATTTATTTAAGACATTGAAACCAAGTAGTACAAAACCAACTTGCTTGCATAGAACTACAAATGTTAAAGCTAGCAATGCCAAGATAGTCAGCAAATAATGTAAAACAGATGCATGTGTCAAAAAATTATTATTTGTTCATGTTTGTCTGCTAATCAAAACCATAACCAGCAGCATCCAGACCTAATTCAGATTGAATAACATGCAACAGAAAACCTTTAGTGCTCATGTCAATATACGATCACATGCAACAATTGAACCAACTAGTGAACTTTTCCGGTAATTCAAATGAGCAAATATACATGTTCACATCGTATAAGCCATACGCTTACAGAACAGAGCATCATGATTTTCAAAGCAAATTCTACCACATGTCCATACTATTACTATCACATCAGATCTAAAAAGATAATCATCATGCTAGACCATGTCTAACAGATCCCACGATCGAACGAATTAGAGGAGATGTAGGACGGTGTTCTTACCTGGAGGTGCCGTTGTCCGGGTTGTGGCTGATGACGATGGCGTAGTCACCGGAGCACCTGGCGAAAACACCGCGGTCACCAACGTGGTGCTCCACATTGCAGACGACAGCTCCCTCGGGGATCCCGCGCAGGGGCAGCACGTTGCCGATGGACAGCGTGGCGCGGCGTCCGCAGTAGACGAACTGGCCGGTGTACATGCCCTCCGCGGCGACGAAGAGCTCCTTCTGGTGCTTGTACCTGAAGGGGTGGCGGAAGGTGACCTTGGCGAGCGGCGCGCCGCGGCCGGGGTCGTGGATGACGTCGGTGACGACGCCCTTGAGGTACCCGTTGCGCTCGCCGTAGTCGAGGGAGCGGAACCGGGCGGGCCCCTTGCGGTGGTGGGTGTGAGACTTGAACACAGACCCCGCACCCTTACGCTGCGCGCGGATCACGCGACCCATCTCGGCGGCGACGGTGGAGGCGGCGGCGGTAGGGGAGGTGCGGGAATGGGCGCGGCTAGGGTTGGAGGTGGGAGAAGGGAGACATTTATATAGCTCGCGGCGGGGGGTTTGCGGAGGGATTACCCTAGTGCGGACGGTCGAGATTGAGGAAGAGGTATCGTTTGGACCGTTGGATTCGTCCGGGAACAGTGGGCCTGCCGTGTCAGTGTGATAGGAGGTAAACTGGGCAAGTGAGGAATGGGCTGGTTTTCATGGGCTCTGCATTCTGTTGTATTGGACTGAGGCCTGGCCTAGTGAAAAAACATTGGGTAGAAGGACCTGAATTGATCGGCATCTCGATGTGGGCTCTGAGCACGAGTGGAAATTGTGGCCCGTAATTGAATTACTCTGGCCAGGGGCAGAAGAATCGGATGGAAGTTTTTTTTTTTTTTTTTTGACAACTAATCGGATGGGAGTTGAAAAGATTCTTCTGGGACAGGACAAAATTCTTGTTTTTATGTTTTTCTTATAAAATTAAACTGATTAATGTGAAATGTGTGCATTTCAAAGAAGCCCTTAGCAGTTCAATTGCTGCTAGTACTCAACAAGTGTTTGATTGCTTCCACAAGACAGCGTTAACCATTCATCACAAAGGGAAAACGAATATAGCAAAGGCCCCGGCCCAAAATGTTATTTCAAATTTCATTGGAATCTACTCTGAGTTAAGTCACAGACAACAAAACAGGAAAATTAAGGTCCACTTTGCTAGTTGAAGCTCATTTCGTTTCAGTTCAAGGTTGAGGTGACTAAAAGTAACTTCAAAGGTTGTTTTCTCTAGGTTCTCGGTATCAAGTGTTCCTCCAGGCCGCACCATCACCTACACAGAAACTGCGACCTATGAATAGATCAACGTCTCTTCTTGCTTGATTTTCCACTGCTTTTCGATGGGCTCGCGACCAAGTAGATAAATATTCCAACGAACGAAACAACAGACACCAGTGCCCCGTATTTAGCCACAAGCCTCTGCAAACGGATATCCCTTTTAGTATCTATGCTATGATAATAGCTACTCTAGAGCAGATTATTGAGATGGAATAGAAACGAGATTAACAAAACTACACAAAATCTGACCAATACAGGAGAAAAGAAAATAAAATTACCTTAGCCTGAACATATTACAGGAGCAAATCCAGATCCACATGGAAGCCACATAAAAACAGAAATCAAATCAGTATCAAAAAGAGACATGGACTAGGATCTGTGCATACCATTATTACTTACCCATTCAAACTTCTTCTCTGGAGGTCTTTCAGCCAGAATATCCAGTGGAAAGATGGGAGTTGAATAAGCCTCCTTAAACATACAAAAACATGATATTAGCAAAAGGGGCGTTGAGGAATTGCTGCCTAAAGGGGAAAAAAGGATGGGATTGCGTACAGGAAACACTATCTAAGCAATGGACCAAACCTGAAGTGCAGTCTTTGTGGGAATACGGTATTTAATGATAGCAGGTGATCCTTGGAACCTGCCCTGCGTTTTGGTCTCCAGGACAAATGTGTGGGAAGCAGTGGCACCACTATAACAAACAATGTCATTTACTGTCATACTAAATATGGATGCATGATAAGCAGATATATACATTACAAAATATACTCACGGGTCAAGCCTTTCCAATGTCTTGGATTTCTCTCCAGACAAAAGCTCAAAAGCTTCTGTTGGCCAAGAGTCATCATTAATGGCTACATCATAGGCAGTTCTGAGAAAAAAAAAATGAATAAGTCAAATCAGTTGACCACGCACAATATATGGACAGCCGCTAGCCATCATATTGCAAATAAAGGAATTAAAGTTGATTGAAATGGTTTGGCCATGGAAGGAAGCAACGCTCGACAGTAACCGACAGCCAAAGCATATAGTATGATATGCATTCTATTAGCACGTCAAAGCATGTCATTAGATTTAGATCCTCAGACATAGAAATACATCTAATATGTTAGCCATTAGATTATCCTTAAAGACAAAGAAATACATCTAACATGGTTCACCTGAGTTGCTACATAAGCAATGCAGCCAAGTATGCAACAGTAATCTATAACGTCATGCGGCAGGCAGTTGCCTGTTGGTTACTACTGCCTATCACTCATTGATCCATCCAAAACAAGTAAAATATTCCAAATGTGAAATTACAACACATATTCTCTATATATTACCCAATCCGTCCCATTTTATCTGTCATTCTAGCTTCTTCCATTTGTCCCAATTTAACTGCCATTCTTACTTTCCAATACAACTTTATCTCTTCCCAATGCATCTCTATCTCTTATCTCTATCCTCCTCATTTTCAGTAAATGCCACCTTTTCCACCTCTTAATTTCCACAGCCAAAACCAAAACTACAATTAAATCAGGAAGAGGGAAGTATATCTATAACAAGTAAAATATTTCAAACGTGAAACTACAACTCATATTCCCTTTTGATTACTACCGCCTACACTCATTAATCCATCCAAATTTCAAGGTGCATCTAATCTTCCTAATCATGAATCAGCTATTTACCTCCACCGGTTGTTCAGATGAATAGAAACATAATTTCTTTCCGAGTGCAGCTTAACATGCAGATAACCTCATCTTCTGCTTAAAAGCAGCTGTCAAGCTCTTGTGAGTTAACAGTGCGCCATTTAATGTGCCACTTCATTGCGTCAAAAGCATGGCAAATTGCCTCTAATACTAGCTCGCTACTTTAGGCTAGATAAACAGAACCATGTCTTCAGAACGGGAAATCATTGAATAATTCGCAATTATAAACAGCATGATCTAGATCCAGCAAGCAAAGACGTGCGCTGGACGGAATTTAAGCATTCCTGAGCCTGAAGCGCCTAGAAATCTATCATGTCCTAGTAGTGTTGTATCACAATTGAGAAATCGATACTCAGATCTAGCTAAACCCATAAAACCTCTTCAGGTTTAAGATCCCCTAAACCACGACTCAGATCTCAATTCTCCAGGTACCCAACAAATAGAAACAAACAGATCAGGATCCGCGATGGGCGTGAGAGATAGGAGATAGTACTGACGCGGATCCCTGGTTGTAGAGGTCGACGGAGACGGCGAGGCGCTCGACGCCGGGCTTGGGCCGGGACAGCGCCACCTTCTTGTGCGCGACGATGAAGGGCGCGTCGGCCGCGGACGCGGTGGCGGCGAGTCCGAGGAGGAGGAAGAGAAGGGCGGCGAGGGGCGGAAGGGACCGCGCCATTGTATTCGCCTTCGCGTTGCTAGGGTTCGATTCGAGCTTCTGAATGTGGATCTCGTCTCTACTCTGGCTGGCGTCCTCCGTCATGCCTGGTAATAGTCACTCCGTGTGAACCTGCAAGTGGGCCCCTCTCGCAGGACACCCCCCGTGGCCCCGTGCCCGTCCCGCGCGAAGTGCGTGGGAGTGGCTGCTTGGCTCGGCTGCGTGAACAGCTTGGGCTTTCTGTTTCTCACTATAGATCCTGTAAATAATATATTTTTGTTACTATATTTTGAAAAAAAGATTCATGTAAAATCTTCCTAAGATAAAAATGCACAAACATACAAAACCTATAGAAGGTGTAACAAGAGTTTTCTGCACCTAAAATCTTCTACTTTCCGAACTTCAGGGAAACATGTTTTACGTACTCATATTACATAGATAATGTAAGTAACATATTCTCCTAGAGTTAGGTTAATCAATAATATAAAAAATATTTTAGGTTCACATTTGTTATTGTCATATAGAAGCACATTGCTTTTGTTCATTACAGTTTGACCCTTCATTTGGAATCTATTATCGTCCTCTCTAAAAACACATACATATCGAGTCTGATTGGTTTCTCTTCTGTACCCAGCTTAGCTCGTATCTGTGAATTAGATTGCGCTAGGACAGGCCCATCGCATGCAGCAATACTCTGGTTGGTTGCTAGCACCATTTCAGCCAGGTCAGGTACAGAGTTGATTGGTTGCATGCATGCCAAATCATCACTAGCTATTTTTTTTCTCCCACCCAATCTCTCTCTGTGCCAGCGCCAGCCAAGTCTAGCAAAAAAACGAAAGGGCTAACGAGCGCTATTTTCATCCATATCATTACTTGAGTGTATTTTTTATTTATATTATCAAACTAATCAATGATATCTGGAGTTTTAGTCGTCATTGACTCAAAGCGGTAATATAAATGAAAATACAACTAAAATAATAGTATAAATAAAATTATTTTAAACGAGATATATTCCCGTTTATGCGGACCCACCTTGACGAGCACTTTTGCATGCGTGACTGCAAGCTCCGCTCATTTGCAGGCAACCGAACACAACAGCACCGGCGAAGCGACGTAGAGGCCAGAGGGGGCCGCGACCCCTCCTTGCCCAAAAAATTTTTAATGGTAATTAGTAGTTTTGGCTTAACAATTAGAGAGTTTCTTCATTAATCACACAAGAGCATCTCTAAAAGCTCTCTTAAAACTTTCTCTAAATCAAATTATAAGGAGAATATGCAAAATCTGCTCTCCAACAAATCCTTTGAACTTCCCCGTATACTTTCGCGTCCCGAAAAAATTCTCAGTTCGCAGCTAGATACCGGAAAGTTTCTGAGCTCCTCGATTGTTAAGGTGTATATTTGTTACAACAAATTATGTTGATTAGTTTCACGTTTTATGCATATCTACTCCTTAGAATTAGAGATATTTGTTCCTTTGTACATGGCGATATAAGCAATGGACACCAGCACCTGTTGAGTGCACGAGCTTCCCTACAATAAATTCTGTTAATTAGTTTCACATTTTATGCATATCTACTCTTTGTAATTAAGAATGTTTGTTCTCTTGTACATGGCTAAACCGTGCATGTTGAGTGAAGAAATTTGCAGAATTTGTGAGTGCAGCAACAGATAAAACGTGCGAGCTTTCCGAATCTCTCTCATTATTCTGCTTTACATCTTCCCCAAATCTCTCTGTTCTGTTTTACATCGATAATCCTCCCGCGCAAGGATTCCCTTCCCGTCGAGACCACCGCTCATCCGCGCCTCTCTGCTTCGACCCGACGCCGATCTGTCCGTCTTGCCGCACCGTCCCGAGGCGTCACCGGAGAAGGCCGACGAGCGTCTCGCATGGTCCCCTATCGGTCCCGCGCATCATCCCCAATGACGTCCACCACACATCCCGATTCGTTCCCCTGTTGGCCCCTGCCGGTCCCAGATCTCTCCGTCGTCGACTATCGTTAAGGGCAGCAGCTCGAACCAGCGGCAGCGAGCAGCACACCGCGTCACCAGGATTCCAAGGGTGCGCCAGGGGCAAATCGAGGCCCCTCTTTTCCTCTCTCTTTGTTGGTGTTCGTTATTTGCCCTGTATGGTTCTCACGATCCTGCTGTAGCCGATCCGGTCCGTCGATAGGCCAACCGTAAAACGAACCAAAACGGCTGATCTGGCCAATTTAAATAATTTTTAAGGACCTAATTAAGGGTGTTGTTGGAGGAGGGATGAAAAATACTCCCATAAATTTTTTAGGTTGTCCCAACAAATGGTTTCTGGGTGAAATTTTAGAGAACCTTTTGGAGACGCTCTAAAATCAGGTATCCTGGCATCTTCTTAAATACACTTTTGTACCATCAAATTCATAACTATGTATTTTTGAAAATTAAAGATCTTACGTTCGAGTAAAGAGCTTGGTGATTCATTTTATGAAAATAAGACTGATGATACTTCATTGATTTTTGAAAATTAATTACTCTTCACATCTACGTTCCGTGAGACATTCGTTTGAATTTCCAAAGGGAAGCCGTTTTGAAGTTAGAGATGTCCAAACAGGGCGTACCTCACCGGCCCATCCGTGGCCCGCCCACACCACGGTACGTTAGGGCTACGGGCATATAAAACATGCTGTACTGAGACAGCCCACGCGGCGCTGCCCCCCCGCCTTCTCTGTGTGCCGCATGAACTTTCCTCTGCCTCCCCTTCTCGTGAACCGCGCCGCCCTCACATCGTCTTCCGCGTCCACGACCTCACAGCCCACACCCCCCCTCGCTTCACCGGCGACTACACCCCCATTGACGGCATTGCCAGCAGATGCAGCGCGGACTCCGCCGGGAC
>BCLH01002372.1:34999-51427 GCA_001602315.1 Zoysia pacifica | reverse complement strand
GTTTCATTGTGAGATGGAAACGGAACGGGAAGCGGGGGTTGGTCGAGGGAATTTTTTTCGGCTAGGAGAGAGGGGGCACGGGGGCTGGTGGAGGGAATTATTTCGGTGGCTGGTGTTCGCTACGAAGTTTGAACTTTCCTAGGGCTGCTGCTTATGTGCCGAGCTGTGGGAACCGTGTCTGAGGGACTGTTTGGATTCGTTTTTCTAGAACTCAATTATCTGATGAGCATGATTTTTTTTGATATGTCACTGTCTAAAAAATCTGCTCTCTGATTAAGCTGTGTTTGGCAATCTGATTATTTTCATTGGATTGTCTGTTTTGAGTGGTAAAATGACTTAAATATTCTTAAAGTGTATAATAACTCATTTTAATGCTTGAGAACAGGAGATTTTCATACTAATGTTATATCTTAAGTTTTTAAATATAATTAAATTACAATAGACTTAAGTGCATTTAACAAAGATCACAATAATACATCGAGTTACAAGAACTAAGCCCTTAAGAAAACGGGAGGGCGGCGGCAGACTCTAGAGGGCTGCGGCGGACTCGGGAGGGCGGCGCGCGGTAGGACTCCGGGAGGGCGGCGCTGGATTCGAGGACTCAGAGAGAGCGGCGGCAGACTCGAGGCGGCACCGGCTCGGGGAGGGTGGCGGCGGCCAGATTTGAGGGCGCCGCACGTCGAAGTCAGGGAGGGCAGGCGCGCCGGCGGCCCGAGAAGTGCGTCGACCAGCCGGAGCGCAAGGAACGGGAGCAGAGTCACGGGCGCGTGGTGGGCACTGGGTCACGAGTGAACGGAGGGGCATACAGTGAAAAAGTGACCGCTTTTCCTGAACCGCGAGGAAAACGACGAGTTGGAGAAAATCGAGGTTTACATGTGATCAAGATTCTGGAGACCGTCGATTCCCTGTGAAGCTGCGGCGTAAGCAAAGTGTTTGACGGGCTTTTCTGCTTTTCTCCACCGAGAATCACATTTTAATCGAATCCATACATGGCCTGAAACATTCTCTACGAATCCAGATTATCCTAAGGGAATACCATGTTTTCCCTACGATTATATATTACACTCTAGGGAAAAATAAAAAAACGGTAGGGAGAAATTCGCGGATTTTAATAGTGTAATGCGTCCCACATTATGTTTGGTAAACAATTCCTCTGTCGTGGTGTCCATCGCTGCCACAGGGGTCGTAGGCCCATTCAGCAATGACCGAGCAGTACTGCAGAGGATTCCGGCGCTTAGGCTTTACATACGTGACAAAGCGTCCACAGTTGATTTTGTGCACTAGACACTACTTAATGGTGACTTTCCATAGCGTTGCCTAGTTTCCCAAGTGGCTACGACCAAAAAACTGTCAACTTTTTTTTTTTGTCAGGATGTTTTCTTTGCACCATGAAAAACATGGTACTCCATCATCCTTGGTATCAAACGTTACACAACATTGGATACTGGTATGCAAAGTTATAAAAGTACTAGTAAAAAAGGCGTCTCCAGGGCCTGAAAAGTGGAAACCGCGAAAGAAAGAAAATAGTATAGTACTACTAGGAAGGAATAATAACTTGCCAAACATTTGTAATCCCCCAAAGAAATAAGGATGATATTTAGATCAATTTTATTGCAGTGCAAACTGCCATGCATATTACCATCTCGCTCAACCTTTTTGGCATTATAAGTAGCCATGGCAGCCTGCAGCTCAAACACTGCAACACATACTGTCATACGCACATAGACACACCTGCCAGAGTCGAGTCGAAAAACAATGGCGGTCACAAAGAAGGCCGCCGTGTGCTTCTGGCTCCTGTCATCAGGTACCTCTCGATCTCTGGAAACTACTTTGACGACGCGTAAACACCACATCGCCGATCTCTTGGTAACCATGTACTCCTAATTGCAAACAAAATCACCTGATCCGTTTGGGGTGTGCAGAAGAGGTTCGTGTATCGGACGCCGCCGACTGCATCTTCATCATCCACCCCTTCTGCAAGCACGACGGCGACTGCGACAAACCATGCGAGAACGAGTCCGACGGATTCGATGGCTACATCTACACCCAGGGGATGTGCAGGGACTGGACGTGCTTCTGCTGCGCTCCCGACCATCACAAGAACAAGGGCAAGCCCGGCGGTCCGCACAAGCCCCTTGCTCCCGATCACAGCGTACGGAAACTGGCCAGGTAGATGGTAGGGATTGTTGGAGATTAGGTCTCAGGTGGTTGTACTAACATTTGCTGTTGTTGATTGAATGAAACAGTAATGCGTGTAATGTTTCCAAGGTTTCATTCTAAGAGGAAAAAGTATGTGCATTTTCTCTATATCTAGATACTACATGAAAAAATGGGTACTAAATGCAACGAAAAGACAGAAACAGAGTAAATTGAAGAAGCTCGCAAAGTAGAGAGATGTCGCTGCACCACGTTCGAAACCGATGGTTCAGATATCTCTCCTCCTTTTTTGTCAATTCCCCTACTAGGTTGGAATCGAATGGATACACACTGACCCAAGGCCAACAGCACCTCCAATCCAATCTTTACAGCATTTCAGTTACCAAACCGCTAGTACAATACACGCACCTCAGCAAAGGACCAGGAACGCGGCACTTTTTACCGCTGCATCTTCTACCAGAGGAGGAGAGCAGAGAACAAAATAGTTTTGGAGATCTCGCCACCGTGCAATATGCTTTGCCTGCGTTCATCGATCTTCATGACCCTCCCTCGCTTTCCCCATGAATTCCCATGACCCAGAAGCACCCCAAAAGCTCGGCATCTTTCAGTTACCAGAGGCGATCTCGAACCTGTCCTTCACTCTCAACGGTGCGAGTACTCCAGTCCACGCCTCCACGCAGGCAGCGTAACCAACCGGGTGGGGGGGGGGGGGGGGGGGGGGGGTGGTGTGGCACCAAGCAGGCGCCGCTCCAACCAACTCCCTGGGAACAAGGGGGGCCGTCGCACTTGCGTTCAAGGCATCGCCTTTGAGATTCCTCAGCTGCCGCATGCCCCGCGCTTATAACTTTATAAGCCACCCGCAACCGCGAGGCGAGGGCGTTGGGTGAGCGGGGACAGCAGCGAGGACCAGTGGGCGGTGCAGTGCCGCACTGAACTTCCTTCCCAGTCCGTCGTGCGTGCGTGGTGAGGCCGCAATGCCGCGGCGGCAGAGGGCGCGCAGCAGCGAGGAGGTGAAGGTGGAGGACTTCGTCGCGTC
Source organism: Zoysia pacifica (assembly GCA_001602315.1). Taxonomy (NCBI): domain Eukaryota; kingdom Viridiplantae; phylum Streptophyta; class Magnoliopsida; order Poales; family Poaceae; genus Zoysia; species Zoysia pacifica. The sequence goes on along the minus strand of BCLH01002372.1, from coordinate 48,234 downwards.
GGTGCTCAACTTCGCCGGCGGCGAGGACGACGACGGGCAGCCGCCGGCGGCGGCGACTACCGTGTTCAAGTCCAAGAACCTGGACGCCGAGCGCCGCCGGCGCGGCAGGCTCAACAACAACATCCTCGCGCTCAGGGCCGTCGTGCCCAACATCACCAAGGTAAGTCCATGATCATCATCTGCTGCCGATTCCTCCACTTACTAATGAACAACTGAACAAGTTAAATTACTGACTAGCATATGTTCTGATGTTCAGTGGATATGATCTTGTTCTTGCATCTCTGTATTAAAACAAAACGTCTTCTTACGTTTCAGATGAGCAAGGAGCACACTCTGTCGGACGCCATCGATCACATCAAGAACCTCCAGAACCAGGTCCAGGAACTGCAGCAGCAGCTCGATGAATCGCCCGGCGAGGTCTTGGAGAAGCATGGCAGCGCGTCGAGTTCTGAATCTTTTGCCGCTGCTGAAAACACGCAGTACCAGGTAATACCTTCTTGCCAGGAAACCATAACAAAAATAATCGCTCAACTACTCCACGTTGAACGGTAGTTCATCATTGGACGGACATGGGATCGATTGTTCTGCGTCTTTGAAACTGAAATTTAACTCAAACCAACCCGGTGGCACAGACGGTTAGTAAAAACCACGGTTTAACTTCACAACAGTTCCTGATCTAGATGTTCTGACGATCACCATCAAATGCTTGAATTGATTACTTTGTACTCGAACAGACTCTTGTTTATTTTGAACAGTATAAAATTTTCAACTATGAACCTAGTATCATTTACACTTTGAAAACGTGGTAACCTGTTTCCTTTTGTTGAAATCACCAGTTACCACGGTCAATTTTCACCAAAAATCTGTCTGCAATTTACCACTGATTTCTGAAAAAGACTCACGGAGCTGCTCGATCATATCTGCAGGGCCTGGTGGAGCTGGCTCCTCTGGCGCCACAAAAGTACCACCTCAAGGTCTTCTGCAAGAAGTCCGGCGTCTTCACCAAGGTGCTGGAGGCCCTCTGCAGCTACAACGCGCAGGTCACCAGCCTGAGCACCATAACGTTCTACGGTTACGCAGAGAGCGTCTTCTCCATCGAGGTGAGCTGTTCTCAAGAGATTTCCCTGAAGTTTCCGGACTTTTTACAGAGCTGTTAAATCTGCTGTTTTTGTTGCGCATCTTCTGATGCTCGGCACTATTTCTCCTGTGTGTGTAGGTGAAGGGGGAGCAGGACGTTGTGATGATGGAGCTGAGGAGCCTTTTGACCGGCATAGTGGAGGTCCCAAGCAACTGAGGTTCTGATGAAAATAACACAGTGTGCGGGTTAAAGTTCGTATTTCTAATTGTTGAGGACCTCAATACAAAAAAATGTGTGTTCTTTTAAAATCAAAAAGTGCTATGTCTAGATAGTGTAACAAGGTTAAGTGACAAAGTGATAAAAGACCGGTTGCTATGTTGAACAGCAAAATGGTGAGTCCCCTGAAAGAAATGAACCATGACTCTCCTACGCTTTAGCACTTTTCGTCTTCTACATTCGTTGATCAGAAAATGCTCTGCCCAAATCGGAATTGTTGTAGCACATATTGGAATGGGTAGTCTTACAGTTGCTGGTAGCATGTGGTTGCCGTACTGTTCTGTTGAATGATCATGTCAAAGTTCTGGATGCAGACCATAGTTGAACTGAAATTTCGTGCTACCGTGGTCAGGCAGGACAGAACCCAGCAAACCATAGTTTCTACGATTCGTCAGGGCATCAGTCGGGTCAGGTTCATAAAACCGCGGTAAATTGCTCGATTTTTAAGGTTTTTAATCTTACCACTGCGATTCGGTTTCATCGAATGACCGATTTTCGTTTTAAAAATTTTAAAAATTAAAAAAAAATTAAAAAATTTTAGAATACCGAAAATCGTTAAAACCTCTCAGTTTACTATTAAAGCCGGTGGGTTTCAAATTTTGAATATGAAACCGTAAAAACTGGTCGGCTAACCGGTGAAACCGAACAGTTTACTGTAGCAATTTGTTTAAATTTTAAAATTTTGATTTGAAACAGTTTTCGACCGATTTTCACGATTTTCACCAAACTGATCCTGACCGATTTTAACGATTCAAACGAAATCATACACCCTTGTCGGGCAGGGATGAAAGCAGAAACGTGCTCTTTATTACAGAACATCAGTGAGCCAGGAACCATCGCTAGGTTTCTGACCAACTCATTTTCAGATGGCAGAAATCTTTATATATTAAAGCGCAAGCGTTCTCTCAAACTTAGTTACGCTACGTCACTTTAAAAAATATTAACCGTCAGATTAAAGTTAACGATAGATATTAGAAAGAAAAACAAAATTTTCTCGGTCAACGTAGAAACATGTTTCTATCAGACATAAACAGCCGTGCCATCGCCCTAAATTTTTCAGATTTAACATAAATTTTGACTATGGTGATATTTAATTTTTTATAAATTTTATATATTATAATTTGCTTTATCATTAAAGTTATTTAAATCACAAATTAAAATTTTACATATTTGAATTAATTTTTTTTAGATAAGTTGAATAGTTAAAGATTATATTAAAAATCAACATAAGAAATTAACGGTAACTATTTTGTTAAATTAAATTTACTTTTGCTATATATTAAATAAAATTATTCTAAAAGATATATGAGAAGTTCTTATAAATTTATTCTACTTATATGTCTTGTAAAGATATGCTACAATTAAAAAACTTTATATATAATAAAAATGTATATTTAAATAATTTAAATTGTTTTATCTCTTAAAAATGCTCATTGATTATTATGAGAACTAATATTTAATCTTTTTTTTTCCGCTTACAACTGGGGTAAAAAAAATAAAGCAATGTTTTAATCAAACATTGACAATATAAATTAAAAATAATTTTAAATTTATTAAGTTACAAAATTAGAAATAATTTGTTTTAAAAATATTTTTTTAAAAGTGCACCGATGCTATTTTTTATTAAATATTTTATATATAACAAGCGTCATATTTATGCTTCGAAGATTATGTCGACAACTTTTTTTAGACCGAAGTATATATTTATTGAATTTTATCATTCATATCAAAGCAAATATACTTTTATTTGTTAAATAGTAAATTTTAAATATACTACTTTAACTTAGAGATGAATAACAAAAATATACACAAAAAACGCGACAATTGCTGAGGGCGTGGCTGGTTTTCTTCTTAATCGAGCCAGGGCTCGGCTTGGCCGAGTTTGTGCCGCACCGTGCCAACGCGATAGCCTAGGTCAAGCATGCCTCAGAGTCCGAAAGAAAAATAAATTTCATTTTTTTTTTCAAAAATTTACTAAAAAATAATTAAATAATACTTAAAATAGTACATTTTAAATATAAATTAGTTAAATTACATATAATTAACGTTAAATTACAAATAAAAGTTTCATAGACCTACCGAGCTGTGTCGGGCTGTGTCGAGCCTAACGGGCTAAACGGCCAGGTGTCGTGCCTACTCAAGCCGTGCCAACGGGCCTGCGCCTGTCGTGCTTCGGGCCAGCCAAGTCCGATTACACATCATGTCGTGCTATGTTGGTGTCGGGTTAAAATAGTCGGACTTCATGCAGATTTATTTAGCCCAACCCACTTGACCAGATATAAGCTGAGAAGAAAGGTAATCCATTTTCGTTTGTAACCAGGCTGATTGGTGCTCTTTCATCGCTAGAGCCAGAAAGCATATATCAAAAAAGTCTTTGCTTTCTACAGTATCATTATATCTTAAAAAGAAGAAGATATTAACAGAAACAATCAATTAATCGACCAATCAATCTGATACTGCATATGGTGGGCCTAGATAGATGTGCTGTGCTCAACCAATAATCTCGAGTCACGCTCCCGAGTAATAAAGAAGCTAAGCAAGGTTTGCAGACGAACTCCAACGCAACAGGGCCAGAGGATTGATAGGGAAAACCAATTCAATGTCCGAAAAAAAACCAAATTTATTTATTGAGTTAGCAATATAAGACAAAAAAAAACAAATTAACCCGCTCCAAGATTCGCGTCACGGGACCGATCGCGATCAGGCGCGCAACGTGGCTAGTAGACGCGGGCCCCACGATCGTTCGGACTCGGCCGCTCGTCTGGCGCTCATCTCCTGATTACGCCCGTGTCCCTCAGATCTCTCTCTCTCCTCCCGTCTTCCTCGACGTTGTTCCCGCGAGCGAGCCTACCGATCCATCCTCTCCACCTCGCCGGCCGCGCCCGGTGAGCAAGAGCCGGGTAAAATTCCACTCCTCCATTCGATTCCGCTCTCGTTCGCGCGATCACACGAGGGATTGATTCAGCAGTCGCGGGTTTTCTTCGATCTGATCCGCGGAGCGGTGGGGGGAAGAGGCGGGGCTTCCGATCTGATCCGGAATTGTTTTTTGCAGGTGGGTTCGAGGGTGGTGCTGGGCCTGCCGCCGCGATGGATCGCGCCGAGCTCACCACCGAGCAGGTCAGTGCCTGGGGTTGTTTACACGCTTCCTGAACCTGTCCAAGTGCTTGACCCTCGATGCTTGCTAGCTTTCGTGTGCTCTGCATTTCGTTGAATGCTGTTGTTTGCCGGGGTCGGTTTAGCGGGGCGCACGTTTTAAACAGCCTAGTGTTGGTAGAAAGAAGATGTGCTAAGCGAGTTGCGTCTGAACATTGTTGATCAGTAAAAGTAGCTAGATTCTGTTGTTACGATACTTGGTGGCAAATCAGATTTTTCTTCAACTGCAGCATTATGCGCGTCATGTTGTGTTGCAATTTGCATTCTAGGTTGGTATTATGTACCGGTGTAGTAGACCATGGTGAACCAATACAATTCTGCTACGCCGCCGGCAGAAGTCAAGATGGGCGTTGTGTTGCTTGGAAAAAAGAAAAAGGATTCTCTTTCTATACGATTGAAGCAGAACCTAGGAGGATGTCACTATCTTTCATGATGCTTATTAACGATGGGTAGCTCCTCTGTGGGGTTAATACGGTATTATACCAGTACATGCAAATATCCTCATTGAACCCATTCTTGTTCACATGCTTTGTAGATTATTGTTGAGCATTGTTGACCAGTACCAGTAGACAGATTCTGCCGTAGCCTTTCTAGGAAGCAGATCATATTATCTACTTATGGCATTATGCATATCTGCAATTTGCAAACAAGATTTCATTTTGTTTTTTGGTGTGTTTGAAGTAGTCCATATGGTACACTTAGCAATGGCACTCAGTTGAGGTATGCTAAGCTTGCAGCCATTGAGATGGGCGTTATCTTGCTTGGGAAAAAAGAGGCCATGTTAAATGATGGATACTAATATGCAGAGTTATACCAGTCCATTCAGATGATTCCATTCTCATCCACTGGAAATTGAAACTAAGTAGGTTTCGAGACGATTGCACAGCACACATATTTATGTATAGATTGCTAAACAGGTGAAGGTATAATGTAGCGTTTCTATTTTCTGTTTGAGAAGCTGCTATGCCTTTTATATTTTTTTCGGTGAAAGTTTTACTCCCACTGGTCCAAATTTAAGTTATTTTGGCCTTCTTTCAAATGCAGTAAATATAACTTCTTTCCCAACCTCATTTTTTCATTTTTCCATGTCTGCCGCTGCTTGAATCCACCCTAATCACATTAACTCAGCTGCAATCTTGGGCAGCGGAGATAATTTTACTCTTCGCCTTAATTCTTCTAGCCAAGTACAAAAGGACTTATATCTGGAATCAGATTGTTTTCTGAACTAGATGTTTTGTTGGTAATATATGTGAATTCTACTTTTGCATTGTTAGGTTCTCAAAAGGGATATTCCATGGGAGCATTATATGTCAACTAAGCTGATTTCTGGGACATACTTTCAGCGTTTACGGCGGTATGACCAGAAACCAGAAAGTGAGCAAGCTCGTTTACTTGAAGAGGTGAGTTACTTTGTCATCTTTAGTCATTGTGTGGGTGTATAAAAACTTAGACAACACCTTGTTTACCATCTTTCAGATTTAGTAGTGTATTGTCATCGCAATGTTCTGCTATTCTTGCTCCTTTTTTTTTTTAAATATGCTTGCCCTTACAATTTTGGGTTTAAAATCTGTCTTCACTATACATGTTAAACTAAGGTGATTAGATTCATCATTAAAGATCTTTTTCTTCTATAGATCTTTAAAATTCTGATCTTTCAGGATGGGCCGGGCTACATTCAAATGTTCCTGAATATCCTGCGGAGTATCTCAAAGGAAGAAACTGTGGAATATGTGCTTGCCCTCATTGATGATATGCTTACAAGTGTGCAATTATTCTTCTCTTCATTAGACTATTTGGTTGTGAGTTATTATGTTACATTAGTTGTTACCATTGTTTTCAGCACATCCTAAACGGGTGGCACTGTTCTATGATGAATCTTTGTCTCGTGAAGATATTTATGAACCTTTCTTAAGTTAAGTGTTCTCTATTTGCTATGTATTCCTTAAATTTCTTTATTATAGTTCCATCTATGGTGCGCTAACCATGGTGGTAGTACATTAAAGTCTCCAGGAAATTCCCTGCGACTCCACTTAATTCTCCAGCGCATACATAGTCCGCGATACCAACATCTAACTCACTAGACATTTAGTATTGTCCCATGCCAAGGGAATGCACTCATATAGTCAAAACCCATGCAGAAACCCTGTATTCTAATTTGTTTTCCGGCTGTTATCTTTAGCTCACAAAATTACAATTTTCAGGTTGTTATCCAGAGGCAACTGGTTTGTACAAGAAAAAAGTTGCAAGATATTGGCCCATATAATAAGGTAGGTCCTGTTAAGATTTATATGCATATCCTGTGAACTTGTGTGATCTGTAGAACCTTACTGTGGTTGATTGTAGTGCTCGTCCTAAGCTTCAGAATGGCATGCTTCCAAATGGAGAGTCTTCAAATTCAAAGAGCAAGCTTACATCCATACATGATGTCCTAAGAGGTTTGGTTGATTGGATATGTTCTCAGGTCAGGACACATTAATTATTCTAGTTTGTTTTTCATTTGTCTTTGTATAATTACCATTCAGAAGTGCTGAACTATAGTCTGGTGAGCTTTGCAGCTGAGGAATCCTACACACCAAAGCTGCTCTGCTCCTATTGCTATCCATTGCTTGTCCAATTTGCTAAAAGAACAATTTGTTAGGACATTATTTGTCCAAGCTGATGGCGTGAAACTTCTCATTCCTTTAATATCTCCAGCATCAACACCACAATCAGCTCAGGTAATTGCTGAGAGCATCAATCATATAAGTGGAAGTATTAAGCAAGTCTTTTTGAGGAGATAAGTCTCTTTTAGATGAATTATCAGAGAGTAAATTTCACAAAACACAACTATTTGTATAATTGTATCAAAAGTCTACAACTTTTGATGATAGTTTCAGAAAACTACAACAACTTTGTCTCTTTGTTTAAAAACACTACAACTTCTGTGCATGGTCCCACCTGTCAGTCTGGCACTATCTCTTTCTTATATTGTGAGGCTGATTGGTGGGACCAACCATACAAGGTGTAGTTTCTGAAACAAAGGGTCACAATAGTTGTAGTTTTCTAAACTTGCCCACTGAAGTTGTAGTTTTCTGATAGAACAATAAAAATAGTTGTAGTTTTCAGAAGTTTACTCATTATCAGAAGTTCAGTTCCATATAATAAGCATAACTATTTTGTCTTTTATTGACTATTGAACTAATCTGTCCTTTGTTCCTTGTTCTTGTGTCTTATATGCAGTTTCTCTATGAAACTTGCCTCTGCATCTGGCTTTTATCCTTTTATGATGCAGCAATTGACTATTTGTCCACTACTAAGGTTACGCCAAGACTAGTAGAGGTTGTCAAAAGTTCTACCAAAGAGAAGGTAAGGTTCTTAGTTTTCATCTCATGAGGATAAGATTCATTCCAGAAGTATTAATGTAATCGGAAAATTTGAAGGTTGTCAGAGTTGTTATCATGTCCTTGCGTAACTTGCTGGCAAAGGGTGCATTTGCAGCCCAGATGATCGATCTTGGAATGCCACAGATAGTGGAGAATTTGAAAGCTCAAGCATGGACTGATGAGGTGATGGGACTTTCCGATCATTTTGATGTTTAAGTGTTTCATAGTGAAGTGTGCATAAAATCTTCATATCCCATTCAAGCTCCTTTAGAAGGAAAATCATATACATCACTAATTGACAGTATGGTTTCTTAAGAATCAGCCACCTGAAATTGAAATCGTTTGATGGTCTAATAGAACAAACATCACGCACTTCCACAATTTGTTTCACTCAACTTTCAAAGTTTCCTTAAACCTGAGATGCTTCCACATGATCAGCTCTGCATTAATAATATTTTGCTATTTCCTGTGCACCCAGGATTTACTAGATGCACTGAATCAACTCGAAGCAGGACTCAAAGATAGCCTTAAGAAGTTGAGTTCATTTGACAAGTACAAGCAGCAAGTTCTTCTTGGTCACCTTGACTGGTCTCCCATGCACAAAGATCCCATGTTCTGGCGTGAGAACTTTAACAATTTTGAAGAAAACGATTTCCAGGTATGCCTTTTATTTGATGAAAATATTCAGATCAACGGCTTTGCCAGTTTCATGTTATCCTGATCCAAGCAAACTTGTTGCTTAAAAGATTGAGAAAGAAAATGAACACTTGGGGACCACTTTGGACCTAAGCTGACGTGGGTGGGTTATGTGAGTTAGACATACATTTAGCTCTGTAATACTGATTGGTGATCCTTGCAAATGCGCAGATTCTCCGTGTCCTCATGACAGTCATTGACACATCAACTGACACCACTGCCCTCGCCGTGGCCTGCTACGACCTCTCACAGTTTCTTCAGTACCACCCTTCTGGTCGAATAGTGGTGGCGGACCTCAAGGCAAAGGACCGAGTTATGAAGCTCATGAACCATGAGAATGCTGAAGTGAGGAAGAACGCGCTGCTCTGTGTGCAGAGGCTCTTCCTTGGTGCGAAGTATGCTAGTTTCATGCAGGCTTGAGCCAAAGCAGATTTTGTATTTAGACTTTATAAAAACCTGGCCATTCTTCAGAATGGAAGAACGATGATTGAGAAAAACCGCGGAAATTTCTTGTCCAGTATGTCTATTGTTATTTATTTCCTGGAAACTGATGTATAATAAATAATCAGCCACAGCTTGGTCGATGTAATAAAGTGTACATGGGCATGTCGATTCTTTCGTTTATGTGTGAACACGTCTCTTGGACGTGACGAATACAAGATTTATGTACATCATTGCTTGAACAAGCTACTTTTTTTTTCATTCTTCTCAATGACCCTACTGATGCGTATAGTGTTTACTTTGTAACTTTTCCAGAGATCTCCGTACCTGATACCCACATCTTTTTGGTCTTTATCATGTTTATACTACAAGTATACGTCGTTAATTCATTGATATATCGTCGGGTATCATGCTCGTTAAAACTCCAAAGACGAGAAGTTGATTATCCCAAGTATGCCTGCCTCCCCGATCGCGACAACAAAATCACTCAGCCGCTTGTGGCCAGGGGGGCGGACAACAGTGGACAGCTCCATGCTATTGACACCGAGTTTGAGCAGCTTGTTAATCTCATTGTACACTTTCCAGTAGAAGCAGCCATACGCGTGAGGGATACATGAAGCGACGGTGCGTATTTGCTCAAGCCTGGGAGCTGGGACATCCCAGATGGAAGGTGTGCTGGTAGTCCAGCTGCGGGAGCCGGAATCGAAGAAGACGACCACCAAGTCTGTATGATAGCGCATCACGGCAATCACTCTGAACGATGACTCGTTCTTGTCTGTAAAAGGGTCTTGAAATCAACCTTGCAAAAATAAGTAAGGCGTAAGAAGTCTCTTTACACCGCTTGGTTCCTACAGATTCAAAAATAATAATAATAAAAAAAAGATTTTGCAAAGTTGAAAAAAGAGGGCCATTCGGCATTGGCATCAAAACAGGACTCGTTTTTGTTGAGAGAGAATTGTAGAGAGACAAATAGAAAGATCAACTCTTTCTTATTGCATATATATATATATATATATACACCTTTTAAAAAACTCTAGTAGGGAAAAATTAGACGATATGACTTTATCTTGTATCGGTAATGTCTCATTAAAAACCTTTTTATGAGAAACTATGTAGAAAAACTCACTAAAGGAAAAGAGTACAATACGATGTTTGTACAAGTTACCCTCAGGAAGATGGTCCCTCTGAACCTTGCAATACTTAGTGAATAAATCTATGATTTATCATAATATTTAGTTTGCAAGGTGTTGATATCCTTAATTTGCAATAGTACATGAGGATACAACGATTAAGAGCAATATACATATTGCTCTATGTAACCTGTTTCTATCAAGCAATACAAGTAGCACTATCTAGCAGATAATGCTTGATGATTCAATAAAATCAATACTACATAGTCAATGTACTTTATCATTCTCTGCAACATACACAATAAGCGATGTTAGAGAATAATAGATAGAACATTACTTGGTATCTAAATAATCTATATGTAAAGTTGTTCACCATAACATCAGTCAATATATCAGTAGTATTAGGATCATTTATGTAACCGGTATATGCATATTTTTAATGGTCTTTTTTTGATAAATTAAATTAAGATCTCATGTGTTGTAGAGATATTTGTCAATATTTTCTTTGACTCCTGCCTAGTGGCATTGTGGAGTAGCGTTTTGAGCTAGCAAGCTATCTGCAAATGCAATATCAGACATGTTGCAATTTTGCAAGATATATGATGGTTTGACGGCACTGACATAGAACTTCAAATTTCACATCATCATATTCTCAATCCAATGTATCAATACAATCGGATTCATACTTGAGGACTAAGTGACCACATTAATTGTTGAATATGACGATTTAATATCATTCAAAAATCGATATACAATATCGATTGGATATTAGTAACTGATGATTAACATTACATAGGAATGTGCTCAAGTTATAAACTTAAGACAAATTTAGTTTTACCCAAATCATTCATCTCAAATCCGTCATTGCTTTGTTTATATGCTCTTTGGAGATGAATAGAAATCTAATTTAGATTTCACACAATAAGCACACTAACAATTATGAAGTTTCTTCTCAATGGAAAAAACTCACACAATAAGTTAGTTGTACCACAACAACATAACTATTTTTGAATCACATAGTGACTCAAACTATACACAATAGGTATTGCGATTTGAATTTAGTGCGAAGTTCATTTGAATTTATTAGACTGAATATATCCAATTCTTTGTTCTACCAATTATCTGAATGAAGGAACATGATTTCTACGCATACCATTAGGTATGATACATTATTATTGATGTCGGGTCTCTGCATAAACCCTTATGCTACAAGCTTCGCTATTTCACCACCCAATGGAATAAATATTCTATTATGCTTTCCATATCTCAATTGCAAGAAATTGTTATCTCGATTGCAAGAAATATTGGTAATATACCATAAGGAATGCAATGTGAAGGAATTTTTACCTTCCAGTATGAGCAAAAGCAATCTCCTTAACTACCACCTTTGGTTCGACCAGTTTGAGTGCTGAAGCACTCTACCTAGCTAGGGTTTTGGTCTCGATCCAGTTGAAGGCATGTAATAATATTGAGGAGAAATATCAATATTTTGTAGACTTTAAATATACTGATTCAATGGAACTAATATGATTTGTAGAAATATTAGCTTTATAACTTCGTGTCTTTTTCAAACACAAAAGTAAAGATGTTCCAACGACACAGCGCCATAATTTGTGTACACAATTGCTGGTCTTTTGGATATCAAAATCCATCGGCCTTGAATAATAAATATATCTGCAAGGTGTCTATCAACATTATATATGTTGATCTGCATTTACTGTCTTGGAGGAAGTACTCCCCCTATTCTCGATAATGCTTGCAAGAAGCTGTCATACGTGACCATACTTCTCCTCTTTTATGATTCGGGAGTTGAGTGGATTTTTATTGGTATACCTCCACTCTTTCTGTCATGTAGATGTCGAGAATATGATTTAAAGACACCTTTATAACAAGTAAATGCTTTTTGGCAGATATTCCAAACAATAATAGTTCAGAACCTATTATACGTGGGTAGGAGGACTGAGTTTGAATCTCACTTCTGGCATTCTTTGTAGTATAAATCTCCCTCTAATGCTGGGATAGTCTTCAAAATAATAGCATACGAGCAATAAATGAGTCCGCATGAGAGACTCGAGGTATTATAAATTGACGATAATGATACCTCTTTTGATCCCAATGCTCTTGATGTTTGCCATTAGGTGGTGATCTCAGCATGTAAAACATTTCGATGATGCAGATGGAAAATTTTCTTGACATGCGATCAAGTATCCACGCAACAACTGCAACGGGAGGAGCCGTTTTGAATGATGTAAATTGAATTAGAATAATCATGTGGTGTGTAAAGCCACATGTAACTAACATGAGGTTAGTATGTGTCAATTCTAAATTGGTCATCATAATGATTTGATCCTTTTAATGAGAGAATCAACAAAACCAATTTATGTATAGACATATGGGACATGTACCATACCAAAATTCCTTCGACCATACAATCGTCATTGTAGGTATATAAGGTCAATTTGGTAGCATTGTCCTATTGGATTAAATGAACCCAATATCCAGGATAATGTGCTTGTAATTTGAGCAATCATTTTTTTTACATTCATGGTTATTGTGTGTAAAAATAACACACATAAGATTATCATATAGATATCTATAAAGAACTATGAATACCTGAACAATCCATACAATGGTTTAATTTCCATGTTGCACATGCAATGCACACTAAATCCGAAGATTTTGAAAATATGTTGTGACCGGTAGAATTGACAAATATTTTTCTCATCATCCGTATGTATGAACGACCAAGGCAAGTAAGCTGAGTCTTGACATAATCAAGAAAGAAAAATATACGCAATACATGATATAGGATGTAATCTAGATGGTATGTTTGAAACTTCTCATATCCATTATGTAAAGATGAAAAAATTATCTTAGTTGCTATCGTGAGTTTCAATATAAAAACTCTTAACAGACACCTCTATATCTTTATGATACTTGTTGAATCAGAGTGTAATGACACTTTTATGATTGCATCATGAGTACCAATAAGGGATGATAGTGGCAATATGTTAGTCTCTATCTTTTTACCGCGGCGGTTATTGATTATTCTTTCACATGTATAAAGTTTGTAGCGCATATGTCCACTAGACAAATTTA
>BCLH01002372.1:7796-34366 GCA_001602315.1 Zoysia pacifica | reverse complement strand
GGATAGAGCAATATCCATCCTGTCCTCTAGGTTCTTTTTGAGCAAGTACAACTTGAAACAGATTATCTGTACAATAATTGTACTCTTTAATAGACATAAAGTCATAGAGACGTGTCCATTGTGGATTAGCTGTAGGCAAAGTAATTATTTTATGCTATGTAAATCTGTTCATGAGAGGTTCTCAACTAGCAATCGGATATCCTCCATTAGATACTCAAATATGAGATCATGACGGAGATAGCGTCTTATGATAAATAAGACTCCCGCACTTGATTTAAATCAATGATGGTTGCATTCCATTCATAGAGGACACTAAACTATTTTAATCCATAGAATGTTGGACTATGTCGGACATCTATTGCACATGTTGGATCGTTGTGACTATCAATTATGAAGTTATAAAATCTCACTATTGACCATCTACACCAACATAATGTTAACCAGAGATTTATTTAAAAACCTCCATGGTAACGTATAAGAGGGATGCAAAATTTTGTAAACTAAGTTTGAGACTTGAGTTACGTAGTGTGTACCTCGAATGATATACTAACACTGCGAGAGAACCACTAAAATGGTGTCGATCTCATAGTGGTAGTATGCATACTTGTCGCGCACCCCGTTTTCGAGATGCACTGTGATACATGTATCAGTCCCTGAATCAGTAGCTGATACGCACAATACAACAGAATGTATATCGAAAGCATACTTCGAAAGAAAAAACTAACCTGAGACCGAACTTTTAGTGACCACACCATGAGGATCTCTACGATCCTACACCGGTTGACCAACTAAAAGCAGAGCAAGTAGCGAAACACCAGGGCCCAAATCCACAAGCAGACTTGAGAAGCAGAACGAAACCAGCACAACACCTACGCAATCCTCACTATCTAAAACCACAAATGCAGGCGGGTGAGTACATAAAGTACTCAGCAAGCTCTAACACTAAGCAAAGATATAAATATAGATGCACATTGATTGTAGCAAGGATGAGGCAGCAAGGTTCATGTTGCCAAAAAGCCAGTTTTATGCAAGGTTCACTACAGAAGATTTTGAAAGGGGAGTGAAAGCATTTATTATCCATATTTTAATAAGTTGAACCTGGGAAAGTAAAAACAGTTCCCGCTAGATCCTAAGTTTTAACTGGAAGGGCCTCCACTATCCTCTGTAGACACTTTCCAAAACACGGGTAGCTATACCCACTCACGCATCAAGGCAGTATAGAAAATCTAATCGTAGGACGCCCGAACAGTAGCATGTCAATACTGTGACAACAGCCTATCTGGAAGGATTTTTAACTCTGTAGAGGTTGTACACTGTACCCACAGGTTATGCTACTCTTGATCATTAGAGTTGTATAACGCTTATCCCACATCTACGCAGTTTTCCACAGATTCCACCTAAGGTGCAAACAGGGGCCATCCCTCGGGGTTTTCCAGGCCGTCGGTGACGCGTCGGTACATTTTCGGAGCCGGGTCGTGAATATCCATCGCATTCACTCTTTTTTCTGATCCCCTCAAATCCTCGGGTATTACCAAACCAGGGGCTATATATGCGGGCTTATGCTCCCGTGACGCGGGCAATTACCGTCGAAGGCCAGGCAGCGAGTCATCTCACGCCCTTCTCCTGTTCTCTTGTGTCTTCACTACTGACCCCCAGTGGTTCAATGTGGAAAGAATACGTAGAGGGAATAAGTCCTGCCCAAAATGTACAGGTTCTGTGGTTGCACGGGAATTACCAAGTCGAGGGCTAACGAGTCGGTCCTTATATGGCAGAGGTGACGGTTTCGTCCATGGCAGGTGGGCCACAGCGAAGCCTACACACCTATCACCATCACCACAGGTGAGCCCCACCTCACGGCCAGAAACATCCCCTCTTCACCTAGCACCAGTTGTTCTAATCCCGCCCCCTTTTATTTGTACTCACACCACCAAACCCTTTCAACTCATTTTGCAAATTAACGGTATATGGTGTGGCGATGCGAAGCACCGTAAATGGGTCCTAAGCAGATCTAGTACAAGGTAATATCCGTTCCGTAAAACTATCTAGGAACGGAATCTCTATGGTTATCAAAGACACTTCGTCAATAGTTTTCAAGGAAGGTATTCATATCTATACACCAAGTTACTGACATAAATATAAATACTTAAGAACAAGTAGGATTATGACTAACACAATGTTTCAAACCAAAATATTATGCATAGCAGAATTAAATAGGCACTATAGGAGCATTAGCAAAATATAGGTTTCAATATGAGGTTAGAGCTTGCCTGCAAACTTCTTAATCTTTAAGCTTGAGGTTGGAGGCTTCTTCTTCAAGATCTCAATCTTCAATCTCTGGCTTTGCGCTCAATCTACGAGCTTCTCTTCATACGTAGACCTTCTGGTTCCACTTGAGGCTTGACTCTTCCTTACACTCAACGTTACTTACGCGAAGGAAAAGCCTAATAAAACTACTACGAAAGAAACATAACTCAAGAAGGAGCGATAAAATCCAAAGAACTCCAACTAAGAACCAGATAACACCGCGAGAAAAAACTTAGGGCAAGTCATGTATGTTGCAGTGCCTATTGACTTAGAGTGAGGTTCAGTGAAGGGTTAACAGGCATTTTCGCTAGTACGAGCGGGAACGCGGTGTGTAGTTTATGTCATTTTGTGCGTACTTTAATAATTTAGAATTATTTACTATTTGTTGGCAATTAGATTTATTCTAATTGATACTTAGTGCTTAAACTATGTTGTGAGTGCACGGTGTGTGATTCCGAGAAATGGGCTCATGAATGAGTTATCCGTGCGTATCGTGCACTTGCACTTATCGTTGATATGTACTTATATCGAAGTGTTATTGTTTTATTATGTGAACGTGACATATGATTGTACGTGTACTAGTGTGTGCTAATGCAAGGTAGATGCATAAGTATTCTAATCAGTATATGCTTATTCCTAACATGCTCGTAGGTGATCGTGTATCTAGTTATTAACTATCTAGTTATGCTACTAGTGCGAGTAGGTGACATGTGCACTAACGTGTGCTGATGTGTTGAACGTGCTTTCTGGTGACTAGTTCCTTGACTATATTATACAATTGAACTCCTACACTAAGTAGATGGTATTAATTTTGGTGCGGTGATGGACATACTATCATCATTAACTATCTAGTTTGTACCCACCTGAATGTTTTACTTTAGGTAATTAATGATCAATTACCTAATTTAATGTATATAGTTAAACTTTTAAAACTAGCAAGTGGTACATGTGTGGATGAATGCAAGACTGAATGCTTATAGGCGGCCATCTAAGTAATCACTTACTTTCTAATATTTAGCTATTTCTATTTAACTATTAATCATATGATTCTAACCTTAGACCAGATTACATAGTGCTAACATGGGTATGCATACTAAGGTGTGCTAAATAATGAGGTTATGCTATGCTGTGGCGTGCTTTAGCTAGTATAAATCTATGCTTAGAATGCATCATAGTTAAAGACTTGCACTAACAACGATAAAACCAAAAGAAGGAACAACGATTAAATTCAGCGAAGGACTTACTATTAAAGCAAACCAGCAAGAGCGGATGTTGGCTGAGGTTTGGATGATTCGATGCGATGGAGCTTGAGATAATGGTTCCAATGGCACTAAGATCACTGAAAACTTAGTTAAGGTGTAGCGGTGGTGAGGCGAACAAGGTGTTCACGATGGAAAATAGAAAATTCCCCTCGCGAACACGCTACTCGACATGTGTCCACAGTTGTCGGATGTGTGTGCAGGCGTGAAACAGGGGACAAACCTCATGGTGATGTTGCCAGCTGGTTTGTGACCGAAAACTGACAAAGGCTGTGTGGACACTTGGCTTGGCCTGTGTCCACGGCCTCTGGACACCTGCGTGTCCAGAATCGATTAAAATCATGTGGACATGTAATTCGACCTGTGTCCACGGGCCCTAGACACACGGGTGTCCAGAATAGGAGATTTCTTCGTGGACACAGAGTTCTGTGACGTGTTCGTGGACACGTGAACATGTGAGCTATGATCGTGTCCGTGGACACGTGGACTGTGACCGTGTCCGTGGACACGTGAAAGTGAAAGATTGGGGTTTTGTGAAAGTTCAGGGATTCGTGGACACGTGAGAGTGAAAGTTCGTGGTTTTGTGGAAGTTCAGAGATTTGTGGACACGTGAGAGTGGAAGTTCGGGGTTTTCATTGACACGGGAAAATTTCAGGTTTTCATGGACACGGGAAAGTCCGGAGTTTTCATGGACACAGGGAAAGTTCGGGGTTTTTCGTGGACACGGGAAAGTTCGGGGGTTTTTGTGGACACGAGAAAGTTCGGGGTTTTCGTGGACACGGGGGAAAGTTTGGGGTTTCCGTGGACACGAGAAAGTTCAGGGTTTCCGTGGACACAGGAAAGTTCAGGGTTTTTCGTGGACACGAGAAAATTCGGGGTTTCCGTGGACACGAGAAAATTCGGGGTTTTCGTGGACATGTGAAAGTTTGGGGTTTTCGACGTGAAAGTTCAAGTTTCCGTGGATACGGAAAAGTTTAGGGTTTTCTTGGACACGAGAAAGTTCGGGGTTTTCGTGGACACGAGAAAGTTCAGGGTTTTCATGAACACGGGAAAATTCTGGGTTTTCATAGACACAGGAAAGTTCGGGGTTTCTGTGGACACGGGAAAGTTCGGGGTTTTCGTGTGCACGAAAAAGTGCGGGGTTTCTGTGGACACGAGAAAGCTTTGACGTGTCCGTGGACACAGGAAAACTGTAACGTGTCCGTGAACACGTGGACACGGGAACTGTGATCGTGTCCGTGGACACGGGAACTGTGATCGTGTCCGTGGACACGTGAGAATATCAGTGCTCGTGTCTGTGTCTGTAGACACGTGGCCAATGCTGTAATTACTAGAAAGGTCGTCAAGGACTAATTTGCAGTTACCAGAGGATCAGCAGGGACCTACAGGAAAGACTAGGGGCTTGAGTGTAAAAGGTGTGGAGGGAACTACTGTTCCTATAAATGTCCAGGAGATTTTCTTGAAAGCTTTGTATACTAGAATAAAAATTGCTAGGACGCCGAGGGCCTTTCTGCAAAAATGGGTTTCTATCGGGAGGGCTGAACCACTTTGGAAAGTGGTGGGCTGGGTTCACGGCCTGTGGACCATGGCAGAGGGCAGGTCCACGAGCTCTACTGTGGACCACAGTGGCGTCTAAGCGGCTGGCCGGTCGGGGAGCTGGGCTCTGGGCGGGAGGAGGGCTGGGTGGTGCGCTGGAGCTAGCTGTGTCCTCAGGTGTGTTGGGGAGTCATCGCGAGGGGCCGGCACCAGAGAGCTCGCAGGCTCAACGGCGGCTCATGACGCTGGGGCGCGGGAGAGGCGGAGGGACTCGGAGCTCGGGCAGAAGTGCAAGTGGGCGACGTGGTGGTGCTCGTGACGGGCTCGGACGAGACGAAGAGACTTTGCAGCGCGCCATCGACGAGCAGAGGGTGGCGCACCATAGGGATGCGTGGCGGTAGGGAGCACGGCGGTCGAAGGAGCACGGGCTTCTGGCCGGGAAGCACGAGGGCAGCGCCGAAAAGCTCCCTGCGGGGTCGGATGCGCCGGAGAGGGGCTAGGGTAGACAGCGTCGGAGAGGAGGCGTCCGACATGGCGGCGCACGGCTCAGGCGCATGGCAACACAGGCGAACGACGTCGGGGAAGATTGGGGCTTAGATCGAGGGGCACATGAGCTGCGTTGTGGAGCTTCTCATGGCTCAAGAGGGCCGGTGAGGGGCAGCTCTGCGGGGTCAACCTTCTCGGAGTCACGCGAAGGGCCGTCGGCCACGAAGCAGAGGCGACGCGCCAGAGCGGATGGCCGGGCAGAGGCAGAGCGCGGCGACAACGAACGGCTCCAGCTCGTAGGGCAGGCAGAGGCGGCTCGGTTTCAGGTACAGGAGGGGTGGAGCGGCGCGCTGGACCTCCCTGCATCCCCGGTTGCGTCTGGAAGGGGCCGCACTACGCCGGCGACGGAGGGATGTCGGCGGACAGCATCAGCGCATGGCGTCGGAGCGCAGCACGGGTGGCTGGGGATCGTGATTGGGCGCAGCAGGGAGGGGGCTGAGCAGTGGTCCTCGCCATGGGCTCAAGGGAGCCGAGGCACACTGCATGGCGCCATCGCCGGTGAAGAGCGACGCGACGATGGCCGGTGCTAGGAGCTGGGACGGCCGAAAAGGAACGAGGCAAGACCAAAGATCGATTTCGATGTGAGGGTGAAGCAGACGCGTGGAGAGGCAGGCGGAGTGAGTGGCTGGACGCGAGCGGCGCGTGGCAGCGCATGCCGGCGTACGTCTCAAGCGGCGCGGGCAGAGGAAGGAGGAGGCCGCGCAGTGCTGGGCCTTGCGCGTGGGCCAGTGCTCCTGGGCCAAGTGCGAGAGGAAGCAGGCTGCGGCTGGGCTAGGGAGAGGCGAAAAGATAAAGAGCGGCCCAATTTGGAAATTTGGAAATTGGATTTGAATTGATCTCAAATGAGTTGAAGGGATTTTGAGATTCTAAAAAATTGGTTGGATTTTAGATTCAAATGAAAAAAAAGAAAACCAACGGAAAGAAAAGAGAACAAAACGGGGTCAATCACTTGTCACACTTTCAAATTTTAGTATTTTGAATTTTTCTAATTTAGCTAAGTTTTAATTTAGTGAGGTTTTGCCATTTGAAACAGGAAAGAAAAGAAAATAGTTAGGATAAAAGTTAGAAATTTTTTGAATTTCACGTTTTTAAACTTTTCCTAAAATTCGGGATGTCACAGTACTTTTCACTGGATGCTTGATTCCTTCCACTTTATATTAGAGGTATATTTGAGAAAACAGCTTTGAAGGTCATGATGTCAACGAGACAAAATATCGACCTATGGTAATTGGATAGTTCCATCACCTCATGTTTCTCAAATATGATTGGAGGTTGTCACTTGAATTTTGCATGTAGTTCAATTCTATCAAAGCAAGCACATCGTGCCGTATTAATGGGAATTAAACTTATTTTTTGCAAGAAATTAATTAAAATATCAATTGTAAAATTTAAATTATGTTTAACATTTAACTATACTCAAATAAAGCACATTTAGCTTAGTTAAGAGGAATTAAATGGTGATTAAGCAAGAGTTATAATCTGTATATGTTGTAAATAGTATCGTGTGTACACTTTAATTCATCTTGAATTAAGCACATCAGGCTCAATTATGCTAAATTTGATTGGTTTTGCAAGAAAATAGTATCTCGATATCTCAATTGTACAGGCGATGAACACGAACAAGTGCAGAAGTGAAATCCATTGGTAAATCAATTGAGCAATGGTGTTACCGTTACTAATCCTGCGTTCCTTGTTCTTCTGCTCTCACCGGTGTTCTAAATCCGGCAAACTTCGTGCCTCTGTGCAGATCGATTTGGAGGACTTCAAGTCCTGCATCGTTGAGGCAGGGAGCGTGGCACCGGGGTGCCTGGCTGGGCCGCCAGCAGCGGTCACGGACGGCCATGGCTGTCGCTCGTCGTCCTTGTTCCAGACGAGTTCTTCTCTTCGGTTGACAACGAAGTTCTTCGTGGTTCTTGGCCTTGATCTTGGCCTTCATCGCTCATTGATTGAGCGCGTGCATGATAACGTGTTGAGAGACAATTGAAAGAGACAAATGGAAAGATCAACTCTTTATTATTGCAGAGTGTTACATATATATATAGAGTAAGAAATGTGCCTCCTCTAAGAAGCAACTAGTGAACTGATCACTTGGGAATATTTTCTAACAGTTTTGTTATCAACACATATATATGTGTTACATCTTATACTAATTATAAATTTACATGTTCTATCCGGGGCTTGAATCAGCCTCGTTGCAAAAATAAGTAAGGCACATAAGAAGTCTCTCCACACCGCCTGGTTCCTACAGATTGAAAAATCAAAAAAGGTTTTGCAAAGCTGGAAAAAGAGGATCATTTTCGGCATTGACGTCAAAACAGAACTCGCTGTGTAATACCCCATATCTCTTTGTTACATCTTATACTAACGACAATATTTACGTGACAAGATGGCGCCCAACAAAATTTCCACAACCTGGCAAGACCAGAATTACAAGAGTTGCAGGACATATCAGTAGACCACAATAGCAATACAGATGCATCCATCGTCCATCACCTAGATCCAACCAGAGTTCCTCACAAAACCTAAAACAAGTACATGTTGAAAACTTGAAATCAGCATAATGTGAGTGTTCTCCCTATCTTTTTTGGATCAAGGGCGCCTTTGAAACGCAAGATTTTCATAGGAACTATACAGTAATTTCATAGAATTCAGTTCAATTTTACAGAAAAATATAAGAAATAGGATTTTTTTTTTCTCCAATCCAAAGGGGGCCAAGTTTATAGAGAAATAGTATCTGAAAGTACTGTAAAACAAAAGAACTAAATCTGGCTAAGACAATGACGAACGGCTTACCACTTCATATCCTTCTCGGCGACATGGACACCGGGAACCCAAAGTACGGGTAGAAATGACAATGCTTGGACCTTACATCACTGACCCTCTCAATCTTCAAAGTCCTAATCTCAAGCGCGAAGCATGCTGCTCGTGGCATTCCTCGGCCTTTCCGAGTGCCTACTAGGAAAACGTATCCCCCAGCAGCACATTTGATGTAACAGTTGTAACTGGAAGGCAGAGGAACCATACGCTCCATCTGCCACGCCTTGGCACCCTCACTTTCGTTCTGCAGCGAGGTGTAATGATCCACGGTTGCGCCCACATAACGCTGACTGAACATCACGAGCTTGCCTACCCCTGCTTCTGCAAGAACAATGCGCCGTTCGACGGGTTCCGGAGGGAGAGGGAGGTCGATTTTGGAGAACTCCATCCTGTTCATGTCCAGCTTGAGCAACTTGTTTCCCTTTCCCAATCCCCAGAAGAAGCATCCGTACGCGTAATGGCAGGTTTCATCGTAGTATGATGGCGTCGTCAAGCTAAGAGCATCCCAAAAGGTTGACGCGCCAACAGTCCAGCTCCCGGAGCACCTGGAGAAGACGAATACAGCTACCTTCGTCGTGCAATACGTCCAGGCAATCACTTTGAACGACGTCTCGTCGTCGTTGTCGTCGTCTCCCGAGGGGACAAGCGCCGGCTTGAAACACTGGAGATTTTCGTCCTCCATCTCGACGGAGGCGAGCAGCTCGTCGGTTACCGGAGGCAGCAGGAAGTACCTCTGGAAAACAGGGTCGCACACCGCGAGGTCCGCGAGGACGACGCCGTTGTAACGCTCAGGGCCGCTCCTGAGGAGGACGCGCCCGTCGCGGACGTCGCAGGGATCCCACCGGTTCTTCCAGAGACCAGCGGGGACGTAGTCGAAGGAGAAGCCGGCCGCGCAGGAGAGCACGTGCGCGACGGCGGAGTTGGGGTGCGGCGCCTCCGCCCGTTGGAAGTCGGCGGGCGCGGCGTAGACGAGGCCGAGGAGCAGGGGCGGGTGGAGGGCGCGGTACCGCTGGAGGAAGGCGCGGTCGGCGATGATGCGCCGGAAGGTTGCGCACGCGGATGAGACGCGGGCGAGGTCGGCGAAGGAGCCGACGCGGAGGAAGATGTCGCGCAGGGTGTCGTCGGCGAGAGATGGCAGCCGCGTCGGCGGCGGCGTGGCGACGAAGAGGCGGCGGAGCGATCGGAGCAGCGAAGTCCTTTGCGGCTGGGCCGCTCCGCTCCGGCGAGGAGAGGAAGGGGGTGGAGCCATCGAGGATTCTGTTCAGCTGCTGGGAATTTGGGAGTCCGGCAGTCGGGGTGTGAAAGCGTGTGACTGCGAGGCACTCTCAGTTGTCTTTGAGTCGAGGTTAGGACTGTTGAGTGCTCACTGATTAGGACTGTTGAGTGCTCACTGATTAGGACTGTTAAGTGCTCACTGATTTTTCTTCGATGTACGAGGTATCTTTTCTTTTTATTTTAGAAAGAACACCGTTGATTTCTTTTTCTTTTTAAGAAATTGATTTTTTTCCTGGAACATTAGAGATCTTTAGGGTCTGTTTATAACAAATACAAATTCTTAAACACTGGTTTACAGATGCAGTTTTTATAAACTGGTTTATGAAAAAAAAAGTTAGGTGGTAGTATTTGGAAACCAGTTTATAATAACTATTTTTTATTTTTTTTCTTATCTAATGGCATATTTGCTCATCCTTTATTTTAAATATCCTATTTTGTTGAAGAATAGTAATGTCTTTTGGTGAAGAATATACAATTAATCAGATTCTTGGTTTCTACTTCCTCCATCAAGAATATAAATATAAAGACTCCTTTGGAACGCAGGAATCTCATCAGAATTTTATATGAATCAGTTCAATTTTATAAAAAAAAAATGCAAAAAACAGAAAAAAAAAAAATTTGCGTTCCAAAGGAGCCCTAAGAATTCACACGCATTTCAATGCAAAATAAGAATGAACTAAAAAAACCATTATACTTATACTCTTACCACATAAAATAGTTTTCCACTTCTAATCCTACCATATTTATTGCATTTACACCTCTAAAATACTTAATTTTTGGACAAATACAACCTTTTCCAAATGCTTATATTGTTGGACGGAGGGAGTAAGAATTTGAAAAACTGATTTCTATAAACGGAGGGGAAAACTACTCCATTTGAATGCTATTTAATTTTTAAAAACTGGTTTATTGAAAATTGATTGGATCTAAACATGTTCTTACATTACTGGAACATAGAACGAGATTATGGTGGCTGCTTGAATCTTGGGCCACACGTAAAGCGAGCAACAAGCATTAGAGGACTTCGACTTTGTGCTACTGATGCGTCGGAAGTGCTGATGTAGCTGCTGTAAAGCACGCGTATTCGACACATATATGCGTAGGCAGTAAAGCACTTCCCTTTGACACTTTCAATATTAATTTACACATGTAAAGAAAGGAACTAGCCGTAGCACGAGCATGCAATTCCGAGAAAAAGGTATATACCAAGCGCTATTGTGTCCTTTAAAAAATTAATTTGATATATATTATTATAATTTTTTAAAATTTAAGATATACTATACACGTATTATTCAGTTACAGAACACTGTAAAAAGTGTCATAATGACATATACCTAACTATATATTTTTCTATTATACTACCTACTGTGCAGCTGCTGATCAGCTGAAGTGTAACTTGTAGCAATAAGACCATCCACGATGTCGATGATGCCTCACCAGTTACATCATCATCGAGAGGGGCCGGTGCGTAAAAAATTCTTCAAGCACCGATCACGGAACAGTCACTTTGGGTGGTCTAAGGCAGGGAAGCTCCGTTGCCAATTCGAAAGGACACAAGGTAGTAATGTCTCTTCTCTTCCTGTCCATGCTCATGGTGCATGGCTATAACAGCTACTCTTTTCAGTTCCATAATTATTATTTAATAATAATACAATTTTTAAAATGTAACTTTCATTTTAATTTTTTTTATAAAAATTATATTTAAAAGTAACATGTGCATATTTTTATGAAAGTATTTTTTTAAAAAAATCTAATCATATAATTTTTTTTATAATTTCAAACTAGCAACTCTAGATTATTTACAATTTATATTTCCTAATATTTTATCAAAACAAAAAGAAATATGAAACTGAAGACGACTGTAAGCCGCACGGGTTTAGATAAGTGTACTTTTTCATCTGTATTTATTTTCCTCTTGCTCATTTTTCGAGCTGATGGATGGGTTGTGTCTATATCTGGGCATTTGGATCGGGCCTTTTGGGTCGAAATGCGGCTCGGTACTTTTGACCTGACCCAGGCACGGCCCGGCCCGATGAGCCACGGGTCCGTGCCGGCACGGCCTGGTCAGGTGGGCTGTGCCTGAGCCGACCCTCAGGTATGGGCACGCCCCGTAGTACAGCCCGAAAAAGTGTCGGCTCGATAGACGGCCCGATAGCCACTTGCAGGCTGGCTAGGCCGTGCAGCCCACGATCCTCAGCGGCCCCCACCTCCACAAGCCCAAGTCGCCCACCATATAAAAAGCAACTATGCGCTTCTATCGCAAGCCAAACCCTAACGATCGTCCCTGCCAGCTCCCGTTGCCCGCAAGCCGTAGCTGACAGGCTGCCCTCGCGCGCCTCTCCTCCGTCGCCCTTGGCTCCCCTCTGCTCTCCTCCGCCAGGCCACAGGTCGCCGCGCCGCCTCGAGTCGCCGCCACGCCGAGCCGCCTCGAGTCGACGCATCGCGCCTTTGATTGCCGCCTCGAGTTTTCGTCGCGTCGGCCACCGCCTTGGATCTCCATCGGTCACCGCTCCGATCCCTGCCGCGCTGATCACCACCTCAGGTCACCACAATTTCGGCCTTCGCCTCGGGTCATCCGCGCCTAGCCTCAGGTCATGCTTGGAGTCGCGTGCTGACAGGCCAAACGGGCCGACACGACACGATTTCAGCTATGGCGGGCTGTGCCTCGGGCCGATCTCTGCGCTCATAGCACGACCCGATCGGTCCGTCGTGCTTGGCGAGCCATGCCTTACCAGGCCGTGCCATCGACCGGGTCGGATCATGCCGTGCCGGACGGTCCGAATGCGCAGGTATAGTCGTGTCATAGCCCCCGAATATTCGTGTTGGACTGCGCTTGACTCCGGCCCGTAGAAACGACGTGAAACTGTGGTTACAGCCGCAGCGTCCCGAAGGGCCGAAGCCTCCTTCCATCGCGCCGCACTCTGCCCGCCCTCGAGGGACGGCATCGAAATGGCGGCGGCGGCTCGCGCCGGGTTCCGGCGGCTGTTCTCTGTCTCGACTCCGCCCCCGCCCCCTGCCGTCCGCCCCGCAGCGGAGCCCTGCAACAGCCTCTTCGTCTCAGGTACTCCGAACGCTCCGCTCTTTTCCTCTTTGGCACGAGGAACCTCGCTTTTGTTCTTGCTTCGTGGGTTTGCTTATCGGTGCATGCTGACAGAAGATGTGTGAGGTAGGTAGGATAGGGGGAAGGCGCGAGCTGCTGTCTTGCTTAATGCGGAATCGGGAACCATTCACCTATATTTTTGCTGGTATTTTTCGATCATTTGGGGTATGGTAAATCGGAACTGATGAATTAAATTATTGGTAGTAGAATTAAATTTAGCCTGGGAGTTAATTTACTTGCCATGTTGCACAAGCATCCACGGAAAGACAAGTACGGCATGGGCTCATGGGCTCATATACACGACAAACTGATTACTAGCTGGATTACACCACTTGTAATACAAGCTCAAAAACATGAAAAGTAGTACTCCAAAGAACAGATGTCAGTGGTGAGTACTGGTGCAAGTTATTCACTTTATTTTGGGAAAATAGGAGGAGCTAATAAGTGCATTAGTAGCTAAGCTTCCAACCCTTCATTTTTGAGAAGTCACAATAGTTCATCTCTATTCTAGCATCAAATATTTTTAATTGTTCAATGGGGAAAGAAAATATTGGAAACTAACTAATAACTTTGCTAAAACAGATTTTTTTTGTCATTCATTTTGCAGACTTTTGACTAAATAATATCTAGATATGCAGTCTAATGATTCACGGCATGTTATTTTTTTATAGCAGCTTCATTTGTGCCAACTTACGAATATGGTTACGTATTATGGTATACAGGTATAGTACTAACAGAGGCAACTACACAGGACTGAATAAACGCTTAACGTCTGAAAAACTGAAGGAAGCCTTTTCTAAATTTGGTCACGTTACAGAAGGTACTGAAATCTTTCTCCTCAATGGACTCTGCACTTGAGCTGTTTCCATTTAAACTATTAACACACAGCCCCATATATGCAGCAAGAGTAATCACGGATAGAATATCTGGATACTCCAGAGGATTTGGTTTTGTCAAATATGCGACTGTACAAGAAGCTGGTGAGGCAATAAAAGGCATGGATGGAAAGGTGAGGGTTTATGTGGTGACTGATGACTTTCCAAGTACTATTCTATCGATCAACCAAGCAAGTCACATTTAAATTTTGTGATAGTCCCAGATGCAGAAGACACCAGCAACTTGAATATGTTTGCTTAGCTCAAAATTGTTTTTCTGATGGCAACCAAAGAACAACTGGTCATTCATTGAACACTGTTTATACTAACCACCATTAGTTGTTGTAAAATAACATTTTGATTCAGTGCTATATTTTCTTCTGACAGAACTGTATATTCCTGCAGTTCCTTGATGGTTGGATTATTTTTGCTGAATATGCAAAGCCAAGGGAAGCCCCACAGCCGTCACAGCAAGCTGCGGCCTCGACTCAAGCACCTGACTATCAATGATCTGGCGAATGATCAATGCCTCCTTGTTCAACTGGCTACATGCATCTTATTCGTCATCTTGACGTGTGGATATTGCTTGCATACAAAGTTATTTTAGGGATTGCACCACTAAAACTGCATTTAGAATGACTAGCGTTGTACATTGGGTGCTGCTACTTGATGTGTACCGTATAATTTCCATCTCTTGACTATAATTTATTTCTCTGCAATCTAATGTGACATGGGGTTATGGACCAGAGGGGGGGGGGGGTGTTAGGCAACTGGGCAGAAAAAGTTTCTAACTAAATGTTGTAATAGAAAACATTTCATGGTAATTTTGCGGTTTTGAATGCTCTTCGTTTCCTCCGGCTCCCAGCAGGGCCACCAAAAACAAGGAAATGAAAAGACACAAACTTCAAAAAATTATGCTGTGCTTGTGTTCTCTCTTTTTGTTAGTTTTTTTCTAGAGTGGGCGGCTCTCTGCTTTTTCGTTGGCTGAATTGTGATTTCTCCTCTGTTCACTAAATCTTGTTTGGTGCACCATGATGCGCTGCTGCGCTGATTGTGCTGTTATCAAACCAAAAATGTGAGATGGCCCATGGCATCCACGTGACAGCATGCATCACCGGCCTTGGACAATGGTGACGGTCAGGTCGTTGACGGTGCAGGTGGACGACCACTCGCCGTCGGTGGACGTGGAGCCCCGGTCGCTGAAGAACCCCGGGTGCCTCGGCTGCGGGAGCACCGCGCCGGGGTTGCCCAGCGCCAAGAACACCGCCGCCATGTGCGGCCGGTCCTCGGGCCGCTCCTGCACGCACAGCAGCCCCACCTGCACGCACCGCAGCACCTCCGAGCTCCTGAACGCGCCGGCGCCGGCCACCGCCTCGTCGAGCAGCGCCAGCGCGTTTCCGTCTCTCCAGAGCTTCCACGCCTGCCCACAGATGATCCATCAATTTTGCTGCGTGTCAGCAACGGAATGCTCTGTTCTTGACACACTGGATTCGTGATCTGGTAACTTACGTGGCTGAGGAGGCTAGCCTGCTCGCCGCTGCTGTACATGCCCCGGTTCTTCCTGCCGCTGACGATCTCAAGGACCAGCACGCCGAAGCTGAACACGTCGGACTTCACCGAGAAGACGCCGTCCATCGCGTACTCCGGCGACATGTACCCGCTGCATTGTTTCCTCCCCGTCAGTCAGTCGCCATAGCCTTCATGTACACCAGCACCATGGGAAGGAGTGGTATCTTACTATGTCCCGACGACCTTTCTGGTGTGCGAGTCGGTGTCGTCGCCGAAGATTCTGGCCACGCCGAAGTCGGAGATCTTGGGGTTCATGTCCTTGTCGAGGAGGACGTTGCCGGCCTTGAGATCCCGGTGAATCACCTTGTACCGGGAGTCCTGGTGCAGGTACAGCAACCCCCGGGCAATGCCAAGTATGATGTCGAACCGTTTGGACCAGTTCAGCTGCGACGATCGCGTCTTATCTGCAAACTCACGCGTGTAAATTCAATTTCAAATCATCATGGTTCAGCTTAAAAACTATCACAGGGTTTTGAGTTCATTTCAGCACCAAAGATGAAGTGGTCGAGGCTCTTGTTCTCCATGTACTCGTACACCAAAATCCTCTCCTCGCCGTGGATGCAGCAGCCCACAAGCCTGACGAGGTTCACGTGCTGCAGCTTGGCGATGAGCATCACCTCGTTCTTGAACTCGTCCAAGCCCTGCGTCGAGTACTTCGACAGCCGTTTCACCGCCACCGTCTGACCTCCTTTCAGTTCCCCCTGATCATTTGTTTCGAACCAGTCGTCCTCGTTTTAAAATTCCAAGACCACTGTGTCAAACTTAAACTGCATGAACATTTTTAATGAACTGTTACTACCTTATAGACGGTGCCAAAGCCGCCTTCTCCAAGCTTGGCCGACGTCGCAAAGTTGTTAGTCGACGATACAATTGTGCCAATGTCAAAGAGCGTGACATTCAGGTCCTTGCC
This sequence comes from Zoysia pacifica, assembly GCA_001602315.1. Lineage (NCBI taxonomy): Eukaryota > Viridiplantae > Streptophyta > Magnoliopsida > Poales > Poaceae > Zoysia > Zoysia pacifica. Next base: position 18,175 of record BCLH01002372.1, on the reverse strand, counting down.
ATGGCTGGACTCATCTTCCAAGCTCATGTTTTGGACCGTAGTAAGAGGGACTCCGGCGTCAAATGAGTTGAACCTCTGCGTCTGAAACAGACCTGGATTTGCTGAAGGCAAATTTTCAAATCATAGGCAGATTAGCTCATGGATTTGCAGCGTAGTTTATTTCTCCTGTCAGAAATGGAGGCTCTAAGATACTCACATCTGTTTCTGAGGAACTTGGTCCAGACGAAGAACCCACCAATGCCAAAGAAGAGAAGAGCTGACAAGCTTACGAAGACGGCGGCGGCTATGGTTTTCTTCCTTGGACCGTCTCCATTGGAAGCTGTCAGCGTCATGTTGGAAAGATTGGTAAGGTGTCTTGGTTTATTAATTATTGTACTGTGTATGAAATTTGTGCATCACGATATGCTGCTAGATGAACTTATTAAAATGTTGTAACATTGAGAGAAAGGAACCAGACCACTATACTGAATAACTTCTTTAATGATCATCAGGGATTGCTCAAGATCGATATGTGGAATACGAAGCATGCTGATTTTCTTGACAGTTGAGGGTTTGTATGTGATAATTGTGATTTAGAAGAACTTGTGCAGTTGCAGTTGACAATACTAGAAATCTATCAGCGATCTAGGTCTGTTAATACTGTAAACCTACATTAGGTTTCAGTAAAATAATGGACCATAATACGATCAAAATTTGGCCCCTTTCCTCCCAAGGTTCACTCTAGGCTACAGAACTACACAAACTAACAGAGCACTAAAAGTTTTGTTCGGCTAAACCTGATGATTACTTATATGAATATGAAGGACTTTCGGTACTTGTTCCTAAATCGAAAGTGACAGGCGCAAGCAAGCATTACATTTAGGACTTGTTCCAGAAAGCAACATTTACCAACAGAGGTTTCAACATTCTTGATATTGGTTGAGGACCAGTCAGTTCAGCATAAAGAACCACTTCTCTCATTTTTTATGAGCTCGCGGCACAAGCCATAGAGTAGCAGCCATAAAGCTTCAAAGGGCCATGGTTATTTTTTTTATCAAATTCATTTTCATTACATATCTACCGCTGCCGAATTCAAACTTTCATTAAAAAAAACTTCATTATGTATAGAGCCTAGAATGTCATGGCATATATTTTACGATTGCTAGATTGAGGTCCTTATATGAATCCCCACCAGTCGATTATTTTATTGAAAAACTTCATTTCATCTGAACCTTGGTTTTCTTTCTTTACAGTGGATAGTAGGTCTAGGACTCCTGCAACTGTTTTTTTTTTAATGAAAATTCTTCACATTCAACTAATTTGTATGATCACATGGTACAAGCAGAGACCTAATGGTGCGAAACATAAATGTTTTACGACATCAGATCTCTGGTCGTAAAAATGGATGATATGCATAGTAGTACTCTTTCGATTTTTTTTTTGTGGAAATTTTAAGTAAAAAACTATACTGCTTATTGTTTCATATATGAACATATGAAAAGAACGATGAAAGAGATCCTTACGCAAATCGGATGCCGCAAGACGAATGTACAGATCCTGCCCGCCGTAAGAGAACCTTCTAATGTCCATCAGCACCGAGCTCCACATGATGCAGCCGCTCTCGCCGCCCTTGATGTTGGAAGCAGAGTAAGCCAGGCAAGAACAGTTTGCCAGGCACCTCTGGCGGCACTGGTCGACGGTGATGGTTGCGTCCTCGGTCGCGTTCGTCGTGTCCGGCAGCCTGACGCCCTTCAGCTGCAGGAAGCCGTCCCCGGTGCAGTTGAGCCGCGTCCTGCGCGCGCACCCGGCGGAGTTGTCCCTGAGCGCCCAGTTCAGCGGCGACGCCGGCGTGAACCCGTCGACGCAGCTGCATACCGGCGAGCCGCCGGCGTCGCAGACGCCGTAGGCGCCGCACTGCGCGTAGTTGTCGCACACGTCCCGCGGCAGCGACCAGTACAGGCTCCACCCCTGCGCTCCGGGCGGCCACACGTAGCGCTGCACGGTCGACTGGTTCAGCAGGAACCGGGACACCACTCCGCCGTCGCCGTTCTCGTCGTTCACCACGGACGTGTAGTAGACGTCGGTCGCGTTGGCCACGAACAGGAACCGGAAGTTGCTGTTGTTGGGCTCCATCTCCGGCTCGCCGCTGAACTGCAGCCCGTTCCACGGCCCGGTCCGGAACACCGGCGCGCCATCGAAGTTCCGTAAGAACCCCTCCGGCACGCCGCGGACGTCGATTCCGAACGTGTAGTCGCCCGGCCACGGGTCGGAGGGGCTCCTCCACGTCGTCAGGTACCTGTTGAGCCCGGTGGTCAGGTCCCACCCGAGCTTCATCCCGGGGAGCAGAGTGTCGGACGGGTAGTCGAAGCTCTGCCAGAGGATATCGGCGCCGGCGCCACGGAGCACCAAGTTGCCGCTGTCCAGAAGCTGCGCCGCTGTGACGCCGGTGCCGGTCACGTTCGGCGACGACCAGAACACGCTGCCCGACTTGTCGGCAAGAACCAGGCCGCCGGTGCCACTGATTGACAGGATCCCCGTCGTGCCATTGACCGGCGCTTCCCGGTTGGCCACCCAGACGACGGTAGTGGGGGTGATGCCCTTGTACCAGATGCCCACGAACGTAGCCGACGGCGTCGCCGGGGCGAAGAAGCCCAGTTCAAAGACCCCGCCCGCGGAAACAAGCGTCTGGCCATTGGACAGGGAAGAGTTGGCAGTAATGGTGTCAGACGCAGATGCAAGGGAGGAGGAGAATAGAAAAAGCAGTAGAGGAGGAAGCAGTGCAGCTAACGGCGGCGTGACCGGCGCCGCCATGGACGCCACCGAGGCTCGGAACCACGTGACACTGGTCCGGACGGAAAGCATATGACGAGGTCGATCGTTTTTACTGGAGCGCTCGTGTGAATTGTCACCGGCGTCCGCAGAACGTTCGTCCGTTCACAGTCAGTAAAGACTCGGAAGCCAGGCTTGACCCGTAGCGCTGGCCGATGAACAGCGACTTCAGCGGGCGGACGCCGCAGGGCAGATGGGTCTCTGCCAGCCACTGGGATGGGAATGTAAAGCTGGTAGCCACGGCGTTTTTCCGGATACGTCAACCGCATCAGAACCATTATGCGTTTGTCGTTTCTTTCCCGGTGACGGGGACGACGACTTCTTGGAAACAGGGCTTTACAAAACCTATAAAAACCAGTCGGCTTTTATGTTTTTTCGGTGAAACCGACTCGGTTCTATTTTATCGAACTCTCGGTTTTCGATTTAAAAAATTTAAAATTTAAAAAATCAGAAGAAGTTTAAAAATAAAAAAAATGATCAAACAAAAACCGATTAAAACCGCTCAAACAAATTTAGTTTCAAATTTTAAAATGCTAAATTAAAAAAAATGGTCAGTAAACAAAAAAATTGAGCTTTTTTGCTCAATTTTTTTTATATTTATCCGATTTTTAACCGGTTTTTGCTGTCCAAATGATAACCCAAACCCTGCTTGGGTAGCAGTATCCTCTTGCGAATTCCCCCTCGTAGGAGTAGGCAATAGGCACCACGCCGTCGACATCACCATAGGAATGGAAATGAAGGTCGCCCTGGGTGATATGTTTCTGTCACCCTCATCAGATTATCGAGCTGCTATTTTCAAAAAACTAAAATCGACCTGTTTATTTTATAAATTTAATAAAAAAGTAATGTTCTTAATAGCAAATCCAGCGGCTGCCGCCAGTGGGTTGTACTAGATAAATTAAATGGGCCAGGAGCGGACTACGGCCTTTTGCGGGAGCAGTGCAGGCGAACGGTATCTCTCTGAGGTGATATTTGCTTAGGAATTCCATTTGCTTACTATAATTGCATCTGCCTTTAGGCCCATTCATTTCTATGTTTTCATGCTCATGTTCGGCCCAATGCATACTATAGTCCTTTTCATGTTTATATTTTCAACTGTAGAATGGGATGCACACTAGAAAGATAACCCTTATAGTCTATATTTTTGCAATATAATAAAATATTAATTTAGAATTGTTTGTTTGATAAAAAATACATAGTACATAATAAGAGGGCAATAAGAAGGGTAGAGTTTAAATAGCCGTAGACTATGACATTGGAAAAATATGCATTACAAAACTGAAGAACTCTAAAATTTCTAAGTATGCAGCCTGTTCATCGACAATATCATTAACTGAAAAATTGTGGTACAAAAGATGAAGGTTATAATGTTGTAAAAGACCCAAAACTGCTAAATACATAATCAATGCAATGCGAGACCTCGATATTTTTATCAACAAACAAAGCCATTTTGTTTCAAATAAGTTAGGATAGGCTAGCCCAAGAGACAAACCAAAAAGAATATAATCCAACAATCAAGGTTTAAACATGTAAATTGCTAGCCTCCACAAATTCCTATGATTTTTTGACGATATCCCAATCTTTCATATCTCTCTTCAAAGACTATTAACTGATGCCCCATGTGAACTTCGTTGCATGTGTCCAAACCACCACAAATGATCTTGCAAAAGCTTCTCCTCAACTGGTGCCACCCCTATACACAACAAAAAATAAAGACAGTAATTCCATACCATGGAAAATCATTATGAAGATGATGAAGCATATGAGCGACTTCTGTTTCTGTTATCATGTTGAAGCACCTTAGCATGAATTGTCTGAGTTGGATTTCTTTTTTTTTTTGGGTTCTTTGTTGTTCCTGAAGCTTAAAAGTTTCATAAACTCAGGTGTATAGGAAATAATTGAAAGGCAGATAGAGAGCAGTGTCCACATGGAGTTATGCAAGTTTATTAAAAAAAAGTAGTTATGCATGCAAATAGCTTATCTGAAGCACTACTGACTGTGAAGGTGAAGAAAAATATGCTGGAGACCTGCTCATCCGAGAACACTTATAGCAAATATGTTGCGATAACATTCACACCGAAAACTTAATAGAGAAAACTATTTGAAGCACAGATGATGAGATCATGAGATCAAAACAGTCAGGCATCAGTGCACACTGTGTGGGATACTGGGATTACCTCGCTTTTCTGGAGCTCAGGTTTGGGTGACATGAGCAACAACTTCAACAATGACCAGAGGTTTCTCTGGATTCTCAAAATGAGTAGACAAGACACATAATTTGAATAGTAGAAAGTCTCGTACACCCACCTGCAGAAGCACAATAACGACATGGTTAAATCTGTTGTTGATAGGGAAACAAATTGTAAGCTTCTGATTGTACTTGATTCAATGTCTTAACTTGCAAAAGAACCTTAATTTTACTATAATATAAAATTTTAATTTGCAATCAATACCAATCTACATAACAAAATATGGCTCAATTGTCTGCTGAATAGATTCAAATTTACCCAGAACCATAAAGAAGCTATCTGCTAGTAACTTACTGGTTTTAAAAAGTCACCATGATCAACTTCAAGAAAACAAGGCCTCTGCCCAACAAAAACATATACAGTCGAGAAGGCAAGCTCAAATGCTTGATGCATTAAGAAACCTCCAAATATCCATCCATGCAAGTTCCGTTGCTGGGGTTGCCAGATATGAGCGTTTTCCAAACAGGTATCCTTCATCAAGATGTTATAACACGACCCTCTGCAAGTGGCATATTAAGCCTATCAGCTTGCAAGTGGCATATTAAGCCTATCAGCCTCCGCATGAATCTTCTGCATTCCATTTTCAAATACTCTCTTCTGTTCTTCTCTCTTCCTTTTTCCAAGTTTATCACACGCTTCTCTTTCTCCAAGTAGTTCTCTTTCAGTTTCCAGTGTAAATCATGTGCAACAAACATAAAGTTAGCCACCAGTGCAATAGAATCGGACTGAGCATCACCACCTGTTGCAACATAACAATATTTAAGATAAGTCAGTTGGATAAAGATCGGAACTCTAAGAGTGGCCAACGTAACTGTATCAGATATCTTTAAATCAGTGTCCACGAATTGGCCTTTTTTAGCTCTGTTTTATCCACAGAAGCAGTCACAACCAAAAGGGGGTCTTCTTGTGCTATTTTCATCAGAATAGTGCAGTGCTGTGCATCAATCAAGATTTGTCAAAATATTTATGTAAAATTTGTCAACCCACGTAATAGTGAAGAGCATGCAGAACATAAAGTGAAGGGATACAAAATTGCACATCTATTACCCACGTCACCAATATTGCTATATCCAACCCAAAGTACGGAGATTTAATAGAGAACTTTGACAGACCAGCATCATCAGTACCATAAAAATGAAATTTGTCAACCCTGATTCACTAACATACTCGCAATCCTGAAGCAACAACTTGTCAATCCTCAAGACAAACAAATATTTTGGCAGGAGGCAATTTCACTACTTTAAAATGAACAGTTTGCAAGGCTTGCAGGAATCTTATGCATTAAATACCAGAAGCACCAATCAAGAATAATTCCCAATATCCGGGCAACAACAATCAGTGAAGCAGATTTTCTTTCTTTCATAGGAAATTCTCATTCCACAATATATGAGATGATTGCAGGATTTGCAGGGCGATGAACATAAAAAATTCTCACTGAATAGTGAATACATAAAAATGGAGATCAGGATGAGTCATTATTTGAGTACCTTGACAGCGATGGTGCGAGCGAGCGCGTCGAGATCTTCGAGCAGCTTACCGATGGCACCTTGTTCCACAGGTCCCGGTACTGCTATGCACGGGCGTCTTGGTGAGCAGCTCCGTCTGCGGGAGCTGCGGCTGGTCTGCCCCAGCGGCGGAGGCGGTAGGTCGCATCGCCTACGGCTGCGCTTGCATCGGCGTCGGGGTCCGCAGCTGTTGCATCGAACGCGGCAGAGGAGAGAACATAGATGAGGGGGCAGTCGAAGACCCACGCGGAGCACTCCGAGGAAGCCATGGTGACGCCGTGAGGAGAGGGGCCGTCGCGGGTGGATGGAGGAGGAGGAGGATGTTAGGATTCCAGGCCGCGATGAGAATCAGGGATTGAAGGAAGGGCACCGCGATGCGGGGGCAGGGGCGGCGGCGCGGCTGCGATCGCTGTCGGAACCCGCGTCGGCGCGTCGTGAGGGCAGGAAGGGTCGAGGAGGAGGCGGAGGCGGGGGATGAGAACCGGTCGAGAGAATTCGCAACAGAACCCGACCCGAACTGTATCTGACGGCACAAATGGCAAGTTTGGCTAATCGAACGGTGATGGACTAACGGGTGATGTGGGCTAACGGGCGTGCGAGAACCCGAGCAGTTTTAGATATAGAAGATGCGTTTTCATGGCTTCTCATAGATACTCCTTGAAAAATTTTACATTAAAGTTCCATACCATCTAATGACCAGTAATTTCTATATATTTGATTAACTTACTAAAAAAGTTCTACCTATGTCTATTTTTTACAAGTTGGAGATTAACGTCCGTAGTTAATTTGGCAACGGAATCTGTATTTTTTTTTATAAAAACACCTGTACCGAAGATTTTATCTGGGTCATTTGGAGATTATACCTGTACAATTCCTTTTTTTACGTCTCAAATGTGAAGTTTTCGTAGACAACCGAAAACAACCTGCCCCTCCGTCTTTAATTACTTGTCAGTATTAAAATTCATAATTTTTTTTATTTATCATTCTCACTTTTCAATACACTTTTTTTTATTTTTAATATATCTTTATATCTATTTATTTTCACATCTTATTTTTTTACCATATTTAATCTCTATAGCCACGCCTAAAATGACAAGTAAAGCCCTGTTCGTTTATCAAAAATTGGCATGAATTGAAAGAAAATGAGAGAGGAATAATTCCTGACTTAATTTAGCGGATAATCAATCCTCTTCAATCCAGGTTAACCCTGTTCCAAACCAGGAATAACCGAACAGCCCTGAACGGAGGGAGTAGTATACAAACCGGCTGTAAACTCCCAATCTACAGACCGGCTCCCATTTTAGGCCACGTGTCCCCAGTGAACCGAATGTCAAAATCTTTCTGCATGCCGTCCGACACCCGTGGGCTGGCCCTGCTCCGCCGCCGGGGACACCACCGGGCAACCGGCCCCGTTACACCGTCGCGCCGGCTGCCGCTAGCAGGCGCTGCCTGTGGGCAGGCCGTGCTGTGGCCGCCGCTCCGGCCAATGGCCCATCCGCCCTGCTCGGTCGCCGCGTTTAGTTCTATCAGCACGCGCCGCTTGTGGGCAGGCCGGCCGCGGCGCTTGGAGGCCAGCCGCATTGGGAGTCAACTGCGCCGCCTCGTGGAAAGGCCGCGCCGGGGGATGGCCTGCCGCGCTGGGGGTCGACTGGCCGTGGCGCTCGGAGCCCAGCCGTGCCGGAGGACGACCGCGCCCCGTCGTCGCCGGAGTTTTAGAGAGAGAAAGTGAGGAAGGAGGGAGGAAGACGAACGAATGTTGGCTTGGACCGTTGGACGGGAGTGGGGCAGCCGGGGGCGATTTAGATCGGAGGGGGTGGACAAGTGGCCCAAATCGGGAGCCGGTCTGCAAATTGGGAGTTTACAGCCCGTCTGTATAGAATTTTTTTTCCTATAAAGTGGGCACCGAGCTACAAAATCGCGCCTTGTATAACATCAGCTTGTGTCGCGTTAGAGCACCTAAATTACAGCATATCCCCTGCCACCTAATGTCCTACCTGCCCTGCATCACGGTCACGGTGAGGTCGCTGGCGGAGTGCGACTCCTCGGCCTTGTTCCTGAAGATCCCTTCGCTGTCCGACGACGTGCACTGTAGCGTGAACGTCGGCGGCTTGGGCATGGGCAACACGGTGTTGCTGCCGAGCGCCAGCACAACGTAGGGGATGTCCGGCCGGTCACACGCGTGGTCCTGCACGCACAGCAGCGCGAGGTGCACGCACCGCAGCGCCTCCCTCGCGGGGCACGCGGCGCGGATCGCCGGGTCGACGAGCTGCTCCCCCTTGTCGGCGTTCCAGAGCTGCCACGCGTAGCCGACGATGTTGAGGGAGCCCTCCATGTGGTGGAAGCTGCTGTTCTTCTGCCCGGAGATGATCTCCAGCACGAGGATGCCGAAGCTGTACATGTCGGACCGCACCGAGAAGAGCCCCTCCATCGCGTACTCGGGCGACATGTACCCCAGCGTGCCCACCACGCGGTTCGTGTTCACCTGGTGCTGGTCGCCGCCGAAGATCCGCGCCATGCCGAAGTCGGAGATCTTGGGGTTCATGTCGCTGTCGAGCAGGATGTTGCTCGCCTTCAGGTCACGGTGCACCACGCGGAGCCGCGAGTCGCGGTGCAGGTAGAGGAGCCCCCGCGCGACGCCCTCGATGATGTGGAGCCGCGTCTTCCAGTCCAGGAGCCCGCGCCGCGCCGGGTCGAAGAGGAACGCGTCCAGGCTCTTGTTGGGCATGTACTCGTAGACCAGGATCTTCTCCTCGCCCTGGATGCAGCACCCCAGCAGCTTCACCAGGTTGCGGTGCTGCAGCTTCGCGATCAGGATCACCTCGTTCTTGAACTCCTCCAGCCCCTGGCCGGAGCTCCGGGACAGACGCTTCACCGCGACCTCCTCGCCGCCGGGAAGCGTTCCCTTGTAGACGTGGCCGAAGCCTCCCTCGCCGAGCTTGTTGGCGCTGCTGAAGCCGCCGGTCGCCGCCGCTAAGGTCTCGAAGGGGAACAGCGGGAGCTCGTACTTCTTGCCGCTCTCCCCTGCTTCCTGATCAGGATCAGGTTGTGTCGTCGGCCCTGAGAAGTCCTGCCTCGCTTCCCTGGCAGGATGCAGAAGTGAGGACGCTCTTTTCCCTTCGTTGCCGCCAATGCCGAGCTTCTCTGCAGAACACAAAACCAGCTTGTCATGCATACTGATCTGAACTCACTGTAAAAAATGGACCTAAAAATTGTTGGATTCAATTGTCTGTAGCACGCATTCAGTTCTGTGCCCTCACCTTTGATTCGCCTCCTGCATTTCGTGATTCGCCTCCTGCATTTCCACATGAAAAAGATGAATGCTGCCAACACAACAACCACGACGATGACTACAACAACGATTACTGTTATCCATCGCTTTGTTTTCGGCCCTGTTTCTGAAAAGACAAAATGTAACAGGAAAATTCATCAGCAATTTGCAACATTTTGCAGAGTAATATGCACTTCACTCAGGACGTCGCACACACCAAAAGAATACTAGTTCAAGAACAGTTTAAAATTTAACGACTATTTCTATGACGACAAGTGTGTGCATGCATTACAACCTGCCAAATAAAATCAGAAAGCATGCATTCAGACAACGTGGTATAAAAATATTACAATATATGAGTGGTCAGATGTGTTGACCTACAAGGCCAAACCATGATATGTTTCACATGGTTTCTGGAATGCATTTGGTTGCAATATAATATGGGTGAACCTAACTAACCACCTCATGACTTTATCCAACAGCTCAATAAAAAGATTTGACCATGCTAGGTTTTTTTCATGGAGCCGCCAGACGTCATTGTTTCCCTCC
>BCLH01002371.1:29145-46341 GCA_001602315.1 Zoysia pacifica | reverse complement strand
GGGGGGGGGGGTTGACACGTAAGTCCGGTGAAGACCTTTGCGCCGTCGATTCGACTGTGGGAACGGCCCCCGCGCTCTTTTTTTTGCCGAGAACGCACGCACCGCCCTTCTCGTCCAGTCCTCGCGGCCCGGGTGTTGGTGACCAGGCACGGACAGAGCATGATCACCACTTGTCCGTTCTTTCAGCAAGGTGCCAGCACCGAGCGCGCTTGGGCTTCTCGCCAAGCGAGTCGTCGTGGCCTGAACCCTGAACTCTCGTGTTCACTCATTGTTCGGTGAAGACTCTCTCTTCGATGCTGACTCTGATGCACCAGTCCCCTGTAATGTGTGCCATTCTCCGAACCGGACGTCGAAGTGCTTGTCCGTAGAGTATATATGGTGATTGATGTTGCTGGCGCCGCATCTGAATCCTCAGCGTCGTCAGGTATGGTTTCGTCTCGTCCGTGACTGACTGAAAGAAGCACGCCAAAAAATTAAATCGGCAGGAGCGGCGGATGCCGTCAAAAAGGGGGTCAGTATCAGGTTATATTCGCAGAACAAGTTGAAATTGGAGGCGGCCAATAAAGATCACGCCAAAAGAGCAGTGTTTGAGCCCCTTTGGCGGCGAGAACCCGAATCAGAACACTGTGCTTCCGCGTGACAACGTTGCGGATAGAACAGACATGTCAATGCAGGTACACGCCCTCAAAAGGAATTTCGTGTCAACTGGAGGGAGAATCCAAGCAGCACCATCTCGCTCGATCAGAGCTGTTGGACCATCGTCGCCATCTGTGGCCTCGGTTGGGTTTGCCGTGGTCGCTGCAGTCGGCGGACGTACGGTAGTTCGTGGAAATCATGTATCCGGGTCACCGTGTGGTTCTTGATTTTGGTTCAACGAAACGACACCTGTTGCCACGTACCCCCCCCCCCCCCCCAACGCAAAGCACCCCAAAAAATATAACACGACTTTCGTATTTCAGTCGCGTACTGCACGTGCTGCTGAACCTGCACTCTACCCCGCATCAGTTCAGGCATACGAAAATTAACCTCCATCGATTCATGCCAATTTCCAGTACATCTCGATAGTCAGTAAATTTCCAACCAGTTGCGCCTGGACACCGGATTAGTCCACCTAAACCACAGGCTACAACTCCAGACAATTTCGCGCACAGAAATCACATGGATTCTTCCGGGACGTGACAAACAGGATAGTAATAAGCTCGGTGAGCCTCTCTCTCTCCGGAATGCAATATGTCCACCACGAATGGGTTCATGTCGAGGAAGGTGCCCGGGGTCAGAATCAGGCACCCATGCTGTGCATCGCACGCAGCATATTCTACCTTAGCTAGTTGATTAATCAGATCTCTTGATTAATCAACACGCTATTCCTATCAGGTTAAGAATTTGACCGGATTATTCGGGGGCTTGCGGCTTTACTTTTAGTGGCGCGGTGAAAACACGAGCCGCCGGATAAGACGAGGGACCGACCGGCTGATCTGAATCTACCGCCGGATAAGAGGAGGGACGTGAACAACACGCCGTTACCTGTCCGTGGATCTGAGGGGCGTGAACAACACGCCGTTCACGTGCATACGAGGACGGCGGCCATCCCTCCATGGCGTTTGTAGGAGTTAGGTTGCGTTCCGTCCGGGAGAAGCACAGACTAGTATGGAAACCATACTGCTTCTGTTACGTTCTAAAATAAAGTATTTATATATTTAAATAAAGTCAAAAAAATTTAATTTGTACTAACAATATTTAAAAAAATTACATAATTTTTAATATAAAATTATACTTTTTTATGAAAGTTTATTTTATGATGAATAAAAAAATATAATGTTCATATTATAAAACATTATTAAATATACCATATTAACGATCATAATGATAAAAGTTTAATTTTAACTTAAATATAAAAATAATTATTTTTTGAACGGAGGGAATACTATATATGTCAGGTATGGGGTCCGTGTAACCAACCAAATTTGATTCGATCGAACTGTACTCTCCGAGTTGACGGATCGTTGCAAAAACTATCCACACCTAACCACGGTGATGCTTGGAGATCTCAATTGTCAAAAGCAACTCTTCCAGCTAATGTCAGAGATAAAACTCTTCCGCGAAATCTATTTTGAGGGATTTACTCTCTTCAGTTTTATATTATTGACACCGTTAATTTTTAACATCAAATTTTGACTATTTGTTTTATTTAAAAAATTTGTTCAAATATGTAAAATTTTATTATTATTTAATTTAACATTTGAATAAATTTTTTAAATAAGATAAATAGTCAAAGTTGATATTAACAATGTTAATATTTTAAAATTGGAGAGAGTAGTATTTAAAAATCTCATTTCCCACTGTTTCAAAAGAGAAATCCCTATCTCGTGCCAACTCCTCCCGTTCCTGAAGCCCTCCCGTCGGTCGGATTCGATCAACGGACGGCTCTGCGCCCACGTCCGGTGCCGCGCAATCTGGGTCACGCCTTTCCTGAACGGGCGAAACAGAGCGCTACACGTGTGCGGGGCCGGATTCCCTGCAGCCGACGTGGTCAGTGGGTCCCATCTAGCCTGGCTGGCCCACGCGCCAGGGAACCTGCGGGCACCGCGGCGAGGTCGACGGTCGCTTTTAAATAGCGCCTCGACCCCGGTCGATTCGGAAGCGGCCAGGCTCCCTCGTCCTCCTCCCGGCGTCTACACATACACCACCACCACCCGTTTTCTTCTCGAGAGAGGAGAGACGAGGCGAAGGGGAGAGAGGCCACGTCCGCCCGATCTGCTGCGGCCTGAAGCTGTTGCGCGGTCCTTCCCAGTCCCAGGTGCCGGCATTAGCCTTCTCCTCTGACAATTCTTTTCGTCCGCTCACTTTTTCATAGATTGATTGTTTCGATTCATTGCGGATTGGAGCGTTGAGGGATTGATCAGTTTGTTGTCAATAGTGGGAGTCCGGTTAGGGGAAGATGCAGGGGTGTGTTGCGTCTTCGTAACAGGCTGACAGTCTGCCGCCGTGCATCCGACAGCCGTCCTCTGCCGCGCCGGCGGCCCGAGTTCGGCGTCGATCCGTGGAGTCCGCTTTGGGGGAAATAACGGGGTTATGGCGCTGGGAGAAAACGCGGCGAATTCGCCGGCATGCCCGGCGGACGTTACGCTGTGGCGCCAGCCTATTGAAATCGACGCCGATCTCACTGCCGGGCGCCCGTGATTGGACTTTTTGCTATCTTTTTTTTATATATTTTTTAAACCGTTTGTTTTTAAAATTAGACCTTTAGGATTGAGCATGTGAAGTTATGCGGTGATATTTCCGTCTCCATCGGGACCCTGCGCCTCTCTACCGGCAGGTTGCCACTCGTTCTAGGAACCTGACATGCCACCTTTCGCCGCAAACTTTCCGCCGTTCCCGTTGATTATGATGGAAAAGCTGGGACCTTTTCATCATTTTACCCCCAAGAGGCCGCCTCTTTCTTCGGCTCCTTTTCAGGAGCTCAGGCCCCTCTATGGTTGCACAACCATGATGCTCTGCCATTTTTCCATGGTCAACTTGCTCTGTTTTCGGTGAGCTAAACACGGAGATGACGATGACCGGACACAAGTGACCTTTCGGGCCGGTCAATGATCGAAGTAACCAAACAAGTTGTTTGCTCTGGTTATTATCCTGACGTAAACGATTTCTCGTGGTCGAGTGAAAAAAGGCCGTTTCTTTTTACGACTCGGTCACGAGCTCGGGCGCCGCCACCGCCGGCGGCCCCTCGTACGGGGTTCGCTTGACCTAGAATTAGGGGCATCGTGATTCACGACGCGCCACCGTCCTGGATTCCGTTGGATGAATTTGGACGGTGGCGATTGTCTCTTCTTTGTCATGTAGGGTCAAAACCGGACTGTGAGAAAACCACCTACCCCCCTGGCCCCTGCGTCGCTCTAGTGCTGCGTGCAGGTCTAGCGTCGGGCCACTGGTGCTTGTCTGCGCAGTGTCCGGAAGCCCGGGTCACACCGCCTGCAGAACCGGTGTTCAGAAGCCGGGGTCACACCGCCTGCAGAACCTTACCTGGAGGTCCTGGACACGGACAAGTGTCCAACAGTCCAAAGGGGTCAGCAGATCTGATGCGGTGAGATACTGTAGTAAAATGCAGATTACAGTATGCAACTACAGCTGCAAGGGCCCGCTGTTTCTGGTGACTGGTCTCTATCTGTATTTGCACTGGCAACTTGCCGTCTGAGGCCGATGCTCTTGCTAGGAGACGGCCATGGTGGCCGCTGTGCCGTTTGCCGAGTTCTTGCTGTCCAACCACGGAGTTAGATATCCTAATCATCGGCTGTGATAGTCCTATCAGAATTAATGGCCGGCGCAGACGTGCGTCTCCATCGGTGGATCTGATATCTGTCCCCATTTGTTTGGTTGGCGCTGGGAGAGCCATGGGCAGGTGACAGCATCCACCTTGTGGAAGACGTGCGGCTGTGTGTCTTCGTGGGTGGCACATTTAGCACGCGGCACCAATTTTTGTTTTGGCTTTGGCATCAGCTGAAGTTGATCAAGTTTGTAGTTACCATAGACAGCCAGATCAGGGAACGAAACAGAGATCCCAAAGAGAAGTAGAACAGATCCTTCCAGATTTATTTAGCACTGCTCCTTGCCCTCAGTCACTGTAAGTTAAATATTAGTAACATGCAGTGAGAAGGTGCTTTGCAGTGATTAAGTGGGTATCTCTGTCAGAACTCTGAATAGTAGATTTCTGCACAAAAGGGAAAAGTGTTCATACTTAATAGTTTTCCTGGGAAACTAGCCCCTCATATTTCCTCGGATAATCATTGGATAACTTATATTTGACCGTCCAGTGCGTCTGGTAGGATTTGCTGACCTTATATCACATAGTAAGATATGGAGCGATTTTCTCCGTCCAACTTGTGGTGAAATACTTTTGCACGTCTCTGCAGCCTGCTTCTTTCATAGTCTCCAAAGTACTTTGACAAAAGCAAGCCGTCCAATAATACAGACCACATTTTTCATGAGCGGCTTGTATGGTTAGTAGCACGTAAACATCACATATGATAACCTATCGACCTACTGTTACTCTTTACTTATTTACACACCGCCTCCTTTGCCATCTTGGGTCTTAGCAAAAATATTCAATTGATTAGTTTGAGTGGTGATTCAGCAGAAGCATATAGGCAGGTCTGAACCAAATGATGTGAACTTACGATGCACGCACTCATCAGCGAGCAAGCGAATCTGAATGTTATAGATGCCATTGGGCTCGCACATGCCGCAATCCCAGCTTGCTATATCAAATGGGAATACTTTTATTTTAGCAAATAAAGTTGTGGATCGCATCTTGCACGGCACCCGTCACCTTTGTGGACGGAGACCCCGCTCGTGCCGTGCTTTGTTTGTTGCGTTGATGCCCCTTTCGTCCATGCACTGATATGATAAAAAAAAAAGGAATCTTTATAAGCTAATCACGGCCAGCTTGCAAGATATTTTCGTTCATTGCAGTTTTTATATCAGAGATGAGATCATTCAGAATATTTTACTTGGGTCACACTTGTGGTATGAGCTTTGTTTGACTGGTCGTGGCTGTGTTTGTTGTCAGCAGCAAAATGGGTGCCGGCGGCAGGATGACAGAGAAGGAGCGGGAGAAGCAAGAGCTGCTCGGCCGCACCGGCGGCGGCGCGGCTGTGCAGCGCGCACCGGT
Organism: Zoysia pacifica; assembly: GCA_001602315.1. Lineage (NCBI taxonomy): Eukaryota > Viridiplantae > Streptophyta > Magnoliopsida > Poales > Poaceae > Zoysia > Zoysia pacifica. Next base: position 40,676 of record BCLH01002371.1, on the reverse strand, counting down.
GGACAAGCCGCCGTTCACGCTGGGGCAGATCAAGAAGGCCATCCCGCCGCACTGCTTTGAGCGCTCGGTGATCAAGTCATTTTCGTACGTGGTCTCTGACCTCGCCATTGTCTCCGCGCTCCTGTACTTCGCCCTGGTCGGGATCCCTGCGCTCCCGAGCGCGCTTCAGTTCGCCGCCTGGCCGCTCTACTGGGTTGCTCAGGGCTGCGTGGCCACCGGCGTGTGGGTGATCGCGCACGAGTGCGGCCACCACGCCTTCTCGGACTACCAGCTCCTCGACGACATCGTCGGTTTGGTTCTGCACTCGTGGCTCCTGGTTCCCTACTTCTCGTGGAAGTACAGCCACCGGCGCCACCACTCCAACACCGGTTCTCTTGAGCGCGACGAGGTGTTCGTGCCGAAGAAGAAGGAAGCGCTGCCGTGGTACACCCCGTACGTGTACAACAACCCCGTCGGCCGGCTGGTGACCATCGTCGTGCAGCTCACCCTCGGGTGGCCGCTGTACTTGGCGTTCAACGCGTCCGGCCGCCCGTACCCGCGCTTCGCGTGCCACTACGACCCCTACGGCCCGATCTACAACGACCGGGAGCGCGCGCAGATCTTCATCTCGGACATCGGCGTCGTCGCCGTGTCGTTCGCCCTGTTCAAGCTCGCGACGGCGTTCGGGTTCTGGTGGGTGGTGCGGATCTACGCCGTGCCGCTGCTGATCGTGAACGCGTGGCTGGTGCTCATCACCTACCTGCAGCACACCCACCCGGCGCTCCCCCACTACGACTCTAGCGAGTGGGACTGGCTGCGCGGGGCGCTGGCCACCATGGACCGCGACTACGGCATCCTCAACAAGGTGTTCCACAACATCACGGACACGCACGTGGCGCACCACCTCTTCTCCACTATGCCGCATTACCACGCCATGGAGGCCACCAAGGCGATCCGGCCCATCCTCGGAGACTACTACCAGTTCGACCCCACGCCCGTCGCCAAGGCGACATGGCGCGAGGCCAAGCAGTGCATCTACGTCGAGCCCGAGGACCGCAAGGGCGTCTTCTGGTACAACAACAAGTTCTAGCTCCAGCAGCGCAGAGACCATCGATCACCCTAACTGCAGTAATGGGAGGAGAAATCGGAAGAGGAGATGGTAGTCGTATCTACTGTTAGTCATCAGGCTTCTTAGACAGCCGGAAGCATCTGGGCACAGAGAAGGTTTATTGCTGTGCCATTGCAAGAGTTGCCATTACGCACGAGTAGGCAATTTCGTCAGTGTAGCATGTGTTCGTCTCATCGTCTGCCCGTGGTTGTGCCCACAACCTCGGGCAGCTCTGAGTTGTTTTTGTTTGTTGCCGTCCGTGGCCACGCGTGTGGTGTGGTTCTGTCATTGCGTTGCGTCCGCGTCATCTATCCGTCCCTCGCGTGTTGTAAACTATTTTGATCGATCTGGTGCTTATAGCCGAATAACTGAGCGTCGAAGAGCAGCCTTTTTTTTGGATAGTTGGTCACCTGATTTCACATTATATGCATGCCACTTTGCTCGTTTTCTGTTTGTTTCTCGGCCAAGGATGTACCGGCTGGCTTCACCAAAATTCATCCACGCAAAAGATGTGGGCAGCGATCCAGAAATAGAGCGATTGCTTTTAGCTTCGTGGGATACTCTGCTTTGTCTTTGCCTGGCGATTTGCAACCGTTGTTAAGTACTTGGGTTGTATGGAAGGAGCTATTCTCCGTGCCTGTGACCACGGGAATCCATGCTTGCCAGGACCAGTATTGTGCGCGAGAACTGCTTAATACTGGAAGTAAGTAGCAGTTCTGCTACGCATGAACCCATGACCATACTAGGCAGGTGTGCATTGATGCAAAGTTTCTATAGCTAGCGCTGTCTCCTCCGTCTGAGGCTCGTTCTTCTCGTGTCAACAAAATAACCAATATTGACATGAGGTCCACGAGAGCCGTGTCCCTCTTTTCTGCGGAAAAATCCGCCCAAACCTGCGGAAAAGTCGGCAGGATCTCTCAGCATCACCGGTCGGCCCATCAATCCTTCTCCCAGCGACAGAGCCATGTAGCAGTGACTTGTACAAGGAACACAGTAGCCAGTAGAAGGCTCGATTGCGGGATAATCGCGTGACACAGCCCCCGTTATGCGGTGCTTGCTTGCTCTCTCTCTCTGCCCCAAAGGGCCCCCCATGGAAAAAATACGTTCGTCGGTGTGGAGCCGCACCTGCCGGAGCTTTGAACGGCTCCCGCAACCCCCGAACCACGGCGCCAGTGAAAAAATCCGCTTCAGATCGATTGCTGTCTCCGACGTGTGTCTCCCATGTGAATATTACTTCAGGACATAAATACCTGGAAATGCCGTATGGCCGGCAAGAGGCGAGAGAGACCCGTCGCCGTAGCAACTTGTACTGGCACACGCACCATGCCACCGTCCGTAGATTATGGAGTACACGAACAACTGAGCGGCGCTGGAAACCCTCCCAAAGTTTCCGCCCGGCCCGGGGCCGACGTTGCGGTTGCGGACTGCTCGGAGTCGTGCCAAGCAACATCGAGTCCTCGATGAACCCAACGTTGTATGGACGCACCCCTGCCGGTCACGAACACGGCACTCACCGCGTCATGGGTGACCGCGACTTGCAGTCGGCAACCGCTCCTTGGAGGCAAAGGATTTCCCGCCGCGGAGCCGTGGCCGCGCACGCGAACCCCGGTTCGGGGGCAGGGACCGCCAGCCGTGCCGGGTAGAAGCGTATTTGCGGCGACGACGGACGTGCTGCGCTCCCCCGCACGTCCGCGCGAAGGAACACGACGGCGCGCTCGAGACAGATTCGCGCGGGCATGTATGGGCATGGCAACGGCGCGCACCGGCCGGGCCGGGTCCGGTCCAGTGGTGGCCGCTCGATCAGCCTTTGCCCTGACCGGCAAGTGGACAGTGGAGTGTCGGATTATCTGCTTACTGGACGATACGAAGGCTTGTGGTGCCCAAACCAATTGCGTGAGACCGCTGGCGGCCGCATATTCGCGTGCCGCCCTTGTTGTCCCCGTCAATTCTTTCGTTATCGTGTCCTTTAGCATTTTGTGGGTGGCCATGCGATACTGTGATGCACTAGCATGTGAGACAAGAAGGGTAGCGCCAGCAACTCGGTTGCATTGAAAACAACCTTTCATGGGGACACTAGTGAAGATCGCACTTGATTCGGACAAGTTTTAGAATCAAAGCAACAGGCAGCCGAACGGAACTTGGGTATGGCATGACATTGATATCTTCCGTATCGTCTCAAGAAACTAAGGATAAAAGGCGCATGCTGAAGGATGACGAGCGACGTCTCTTGATGGAGTCGTGGTTCGTAAGCGCGACTTCATTCTCGCTGCTACTATCATGGTGATTTTTGAGCCTATCATGGTTATTTACTGAGACACCGCTTTTTTGTTTTGCAGAGGCAACTAGGCAGGAAGGAAATAGCAGAGCCCAGCCCACCGCTCGATTCGCGCTATTCGGCCACAACAGCCCGCAGCAGTCCATCTGCTTCATTTAAGCCCGGCGACAGAAAATTCGGCCTGCAAGAAGTAGCCCAATGATGCGATTCACTAAGATCTGGGCTTACATATTATTGAGCCTTACAAAGTCAGGAGTCAATCCAAAAGAAATGTCCATTTGACTTACTAAACGATGATGCCCCTAGTGGACTCGCTAAAAATATTAATCTGGAAAAGAAAAGCCTTGTGCACAACTATCCAAGGCCATGGTGGATGGGAATTCAAAGGTGGCTTCTCTAGAGGTTCATTTCTATTAAACCGTTACTATCACAATGAGATAACAATTACAAATTAGCTGGGCTGTAGAGTACAACCATAGAGTATTAAAAAAATGCTAGTATAAGTATCCTGCTGCTTCATTATGAAAGGAAAAGGCCATTGTGCCCTTGCCCTTGTTTTTGGCCATCATCAATTACTACGCGCCTAGGTGCTAAACCGCGGAGGAAAGTTCCTACTGACCGCCTAAGGTTACACAAGGTGGCTGCCAAAAAAACCAACGAGCTTTAGGGTATTTGGCAAACACATAAATATGAGCCTTATTCTGCAAGGTATAATGGTATGCCAAACATTCACCTACTTAGGCAGGTATAATGGTATGCCAAACATTCTTATATGTTGTTATGTGTAATGTCACATAGGAATTTTTTTATGATGTGGAATAAAGATATAGAGCCAAACTTTAGTAATTGTCACAAAACTAAATTTAAAAGTATGAGATTATTTTAACACAAGTAGTTGTTGCTATATATAATATATTTATTTTCACACAGAAACTAAAATATTAAAATAGCAAGAACACTATTGTACATATTGTTCTTTAGATTTGAAGGTATATACGGTATCTATGTCGTAGCTTCAACTACTCGGCAATAAACGGTTATGAGCACGCGGTACGTCCATCGTAATGCTATGAAACGGTTTTTGAAGTAACATTGTAGATTCAATTACAATTACAACCATGCATTTCTCATAAAATCGAGATAGTTTCCATAATAGATCTACATGTGTGCATGAGCACGGACCTCGTAACACCATGAAACAATTTTCAAAATAGATTTAATTATATAGATATTAGTTATAATTATAATCATATGTTTCTCATAAAACCACGAGACAATTTCTATAGTAGATCGCATAGCTTCCTCTACTAGGCAACATAGTTATGAGCATGCTCAACATAACACCATAAAACCGTTTTCAAAGTAGATTTATATATACACACAACGTGCAATATTGTAGGTTCAACTATAATTACGAACGTGCATTTCTTAGAAATGATGAGATGGTTTTCTTAATAGATTTACCTATGTACTTGAGATGTTTTACCACGTTTTCCATTAGTAAGCGATGCACAGTCATGATCTTACACATTATTCCAATCAATGTCATTTTATATCTTATTTTTAGCATTTTTATTTTATCAGTTAAAAACCTTGAAAAATAGGACAATAACCAGACAATTGAGTTGGGAGGGAAGATTTTAACTTTTTGTTTCATGGATAGAATCAACTATAGCTAGGCAGCACTAAATAGTTCTTACAGCATTACTTGCATGCTCAGTAGAAATTTAAGTAGCTCCCTGACACTTTGGAGCAGTGTCTTAGGACGACTTTACGGTCGTGCGCCGCCCCGCAGTATATATTTCCATTTGACTGGGGCCATAGTTCTCCAAGATTTCTGGAACCGAAGAATACCGCAGCCTGCAGTCAGCTCTCCCTGGCTCGTCTCTCCACTCTCCAGACGCGCGCCTAGTCCTCGACCACCAGGAGACGCCGACGACATGGCCTCCGGAAACAGCCAGCAGCACCCGGCGGTGCGCCCGCCTGCAGCTGGAATGGTGTTCCTCTTCCAGTCGCCGTCGGCCATGGCTCCGGTCCAGCAGCCCATAGCGCCAGCAACCCACTTCTTCGTGCCGCAGGCAGTACTGATGCCTCCGGCCTTCCGCGCGCCCGCGCCACTACCACCGCTGATGCCGATGGCGCCCGTCCGCTTCGTCAGACGCCTCGTTCTGCCTCCGCGCCCGCCGCGGACTCCAGCACCCAGCCCTGTCGCCGGCGTCCCTGGCACGATAGCCATGGTTCCACTTGAACCGAACCAGGCCTTCTGGGCACCGTACCGCTATGGAAATGGCCGCCCAGTGGAGCTGGATTTCTTGGGGCTGTTCGGAGGACCGGCAACGCCGGTGGCCATGCCGGACCCGGACGACAACGCTTCAGAGACGTCATCCCCCAGCTTTAAAATCTGGATCCATGAGGAAGGCAGCTCTTCCGTGGACATGGAGGTTGATAACTGCATGGAGTGAGCTAGATGCCGAGATCGAGCTACGTACGTACTGAACCCTGGGACAGGACCATGCTCGATCGTGCATCTGGGTCAGATCTAAATGGAGTGGAAACATGACATGTCAAGTTTCATTTACATGGAAACTGGAATAAGGAGCATAGTTTTTTTTCTAATCTTTGTAGTTTGTCTCCGGATCATTGCTGTAACAGGGACAAACTAATTCTTAGTCGATTTGAGGTATACTATGTAACAAGGAAAGATTATAAACCTGTCGCAAAAAAAAAAGTTAAGATTATAAACCAGCAACACACTCCCTCCATCACAACATATAAGCATTTTTAGTTTTAGGTAAAATAAAAATTTCTTTAACTTCCATCATCAATAACAAAAAATTATAATAGTTTTTAAATTATTATCGCTATTGACTTTCTAATATCAACTTTAACTATTCATCATATTAAAAAAGTTTGATGAATTTCACATATTTTGTTATATTTTACTTTATCATTAAAGTTACTTGAATCATAATTTATAATTTTACATATTTGAATTAATTTTTTTAAAAAGACAAATGGTAAAAATTTATATTGTAAGTTAATGGTGACAACAATTTAGGAACAAAAGAGAATACTCCATTCCATTTACATCTCCTAACGAACAAAAAGAATGAGTCGCAGAAAAAAAAGGGACAAAAAGAACATAAAGAACATGGGCACTGGATCTACATAGAACAGGATGGGTAAAATTCTCAATTATATTAGTATATTACTGTTTCTGATATCTTCATCATCAAATTCACCTGAGAGGCAGGAAACTGACTCTTCTTGAGCCTCTCATCATCTCCACCCGAATCTCCTCGTTGCAAGGAATGTGAGCAGCTGTGAATGCTCTTTAGTGCGCAAAGTGTGGCTGTTATAATCTGCTTTATGTAGATTATACTATCCATTAAAAAAAAAAGACAAATTGTAGTAAGTGGCGGTTTAGATTCCTTCATTTTAGAGAAATTGAAATCTACAAAATGAGTTATACCATTTAGGTTAGAATGTGTCCCAACTTTCTTAAGCTTATAAGCCTATCTCAAATTGATAGGGTGAGAGATGAAAATAGATTCTATAGATAATTATGCTACAATTCTATTCTCCAACTTATAACACACTCTTTAACTCACTTCTCTATAATAAAAATACAACATATAACTATATCTCTTGTATGCCTAATAATAAATATACAAATATATTCTATATACAACTATATTAGCTTAATTAATCTATGTCTAAATTGTAATTCTCAAAATAAATTCAATTTCAAAGATCCAAACGGGCCCTAAGGGTAAATTGAGCTGAATGGTAAAGTTGTGTAGATAAAATGAATCAAATAATTTTGGGAAAGCTAACAGGAGCTTTTGGAGATGCTTTTAAGGGTAGTAATTTGGATTGTATCTTTATTTAAAAAACACTATTGTTTAACTTTTAATTATAACTATTTCATTATAATCTTTACCAGGATCGTTTTAGGGTAAAAAATGCATATGCATGAAAAATTGAGCTAAATCCTAAATTCTCCGGAGTATTAGCCTTTTTAAGGGCTATTTTTAGCATTTTCCCCTTGGATTTGTTTGATTGGAAGGCGTTTACCGCAACTATAAATAATGAATAATGATGGGCCTAACTCAGACCAGAGCAAACAATCCACCCTTTGCAAGACCGGCCCATGTCATGCAGCTGGCTGTAGGTCAGGCCCTCTAAGTCGAGGCGAGGCGGGCCGCTGGTGCCGTGGTGCGAGGTTGCTAGCCTGCTAACGAAGAAATCCCTCGCGTCAGGCGTGCCGCGAGGCCCGCGACGAGCCGTGGAGATCCATCTGACCATCTCACTCCAGCCTCCAGTCTCTGAGGCCATCCCCCTCCGTCTCTCCTCTCCTGCCCCGCCTCACGCCACGGTGCAAACCTACCCCGAAAATAGCAGCCGCCCGTTCGCTCTCTCCCGCGATGAGCGACGAGCGGGACGGCGCCGCTGGTCCCGACCGCGAAGGGTATGTCCCGCAAGACCTCACGCACACCGAGGAAGAGGCGGTACCTGTGGTGGAAGCAGATGCTGCTGCTCCTGCGCCGGGCGGGGGCACGCCCCCGAAAGCCGAACCGGAGAATGACGACAGCGAGGGAGACGGGTCTCCGGATAGGGAGGAGTCCAATGCGGTCCCGAGCGGGGGTGGGGAACGCGCGATAGTGACCGAGGCTCACGAGGAACGGGAGGGGATCGTGGGCGGTGCAAAGGTGGAGACGAACGGCGAGGACGCTATCAGCCACGACGGCGACGCGGAGGGCGACGAGGATGACGAAGGAGGGGATGAGGAGGAGGACGATGACGACGACGCGACTCCCGATGCGTCGCCGAGGGCGGAGGTGAAGTTGGAGGGCGAGAGTTCCACCGGGATGGCCCAGAGCGAGGCCCACCACGGCATGGAGCCGGACCCCTTCCTCGACGGCTACGATTCCGGGACGGAGGAGGAGCAGGCGGCTTTCATGGCGGAGCTGGAGCGCTTCCACAAGGAGCACGGCCTCGAGTTCAAGCCGCCCAAGTTTTACAGCAAGGGCCTCAACTGTCTCAAGTCGGCATCTCCATTCTACCTGTCTCTTCTATTTGTATGTGTGGTACTCCAGCTTTAAGCCAATATCTCTCGTTGTCTAAACATACCTGCTCTGTCGAAATCCAGGTTGTGGAGGCAGGTTGCCCATCTTGGAGGCCACGGCCAGGTACGCCGGATTTCAGAGGCAGCTCGTACTTTAGATACCACTTATTAGTGAATACATCTGCAGTTTTTAATAATATTCGTTCCTCCACGAACGAAATTACAAGCGTTATAAATTTATATAATGAATGCAGTTGCATTCTTTTGATGACTGCCCAATACAGCACAATTTTTTTCCATTGTAAAAGTCGCATAGTTTTTCATTTTTTTTCTTCATTTCTATTCAGTAAAATGTTTTGCTTATTCAGGTAACGGCTTGTAAACTATGGCGTCAAGTTGGAGAGACTTTCAGACCGCCTAAGTATGTCTCTTTTTAAAACGCATTTTAAAGTGAAATGTACATATCACACATGGTTTTGCAGAGGATACTCATTATGCTGTGTGATATCTTTTTTTTCTTTCGGTATTCTTCTGCAGGACCTGCACTACAGTTTCTTGGTCATTTCGAATTTTCTATGAGAAGGTAACACTTTCACTCTTTCACACAAGATTTTGTATGATTTTATAATTGTTTAAAAATGCCCTAAGCAATCTTCCCATCAACAGTTCGTAGACTTGGACTACATGAGTTTACGTGCTAGGTTTTCTACCTTCATGTCCTGAATGCTTTATTTGCTAGGTTTTCTGCTGACTGTAGTGAAAGTTGTTGCTCTAACTTATGCATATCCATTTATTATTTTTCACTGGTCTCCTTGGTCTGTTAACTGATCAATTTAGGCACTTCTTGAGTATGAAAAATACAAAATTCGGACCGGTCAGTTCCAAGTACCACCACCTACTTTACCACCAGCTGGTTGTACTGACCGCGAGGTAAACCTTTTCTTTCACATTGAAATTTTACTTCAATTCCATTTTTTAAAGTTCCTTGTTTAGCAGAGATCAGTTGTATTTAATGGGAGTCATCTCAATGGTTTTGTAGATGGCTGGGAATCAATCATCTTCTGCCAGAGTTAGACGCGATGCTGCTTCGCGTGCTATGCAGGGTTGGCATGCTCAGCACATGGTTACCAGCGGTACTTTTGGAGATCAGATTTTAAAGGTTAAAAAGTTTCCTTATACTGGTACTATATACCTTCCTTTCTATTATCCATCTAAAAATTTTAAGGTTTCTACAGGACAAAGATTCAATCCCAGTTTCAAGTCCTGGTAAAAACCTAAAAGGCTTTGGTATGCTTCATAAGTTCTGTCCTGCTAGGCTGCTAATGAATTGTACACAGTTTCTCATATATATTCTTATTGACATATTTAGGAGTACTGAAGAGAAAGAAAGCATCTAGTCCAGAGCATACTCCCAAGCTGTCCCGTGGAACAGTAAATAGATCACAGTTAAGGCTTTCCTAACCAGTCATTTGGTCTAGTATTAATAATAAGCTGTTATTTAGATGCAAAATGGCTTCTGAAGTCTGAACATATTGCTATCCGATTTAATATAAGAAATTTTAAATATCATGCTTGTTAGGGTGTGTTCATCGGGAAGAAATTCTGTGCATATATGTTGAATGTTGTATGTTTTTATCTATGGTGTGTGATGGTGCTGATTTCTGTATGTGACATAATACTAAAATTTCAGGGAAGATTCTATGGTTATTGACATAGGAGAACCTGCTGATTGGGTAAAGATCAATGTGCGGCAAACTGTAAGTTCAACTAGAATTATTTTATGTAATCGCATGGTGCACACACAGTATATAAGTCAAAAATATGTTAGAATTTCACATCGCTAATTCTAGGGAACTTAATTTTTTTTACCTGGTTATTGCTTTCCTGCAGAAAGATTGCTTTGAAGTCTATGCACTAGTTCCTGGACTTCTACGAGAGGAGGTTGGAATCGTTTCATCCATGTGAAATAAATCTTTTCAGAGACCTATTACAGATAAACAAAAAAGAATTTGCCATATGGAATGAGTCTATGGTGGAGAGATATGTTAAATTTGTTCTGATGGTGCAGGTTCATGTTCAGTCAGATCCTGCTGGGCGTCTGGTTATCACTGGGGATCCAGAGCAGCCTGATAATCCTTGGGGGATCACTCCATTCAAGAAGGTAAAAATGGCCAGTCACACGTTAGCATGAGACCGTTTGTGAATTCTCTAGGTTAACAGGAAATTTCTATTTCAGGTTGTCAACCTGCCATCGAGGATTGATCCTCTCCAAACATCAGCTGTTGTCACACTTCATGGCCAGCTTTTTGTGCGTGCACCATTTGGGCATGCCAATACGTAGAGATGGCCCTGATCACTCAGTTTAACTTTGACTACAATACCACTTTGGAAGTGGCATTTTTTGATACATCTAGGTTCGTGAAGTGTGTTCCCTCAGCGGTTCATTGCTGCAAAACTCATCCTGTTTCTTTAATTTTATTTGCTTCAAAACTCATTGCATTTCTTTAATTTTATTTGAACACTCTTCTGTTTATTATGCAGGCTTTAGTGCAGTTTTGTTGAGGAAGTAGGACTTCATTGGGCCTCCTTTGGATTGCAGGAAAACTTTTTGATTTCTATATTTTTCCTGTGAAATTAAACAGATCTCTATGAAATTCATGAATGATTCATATAAAATTCTCGCGTTTTAAAGGAGGCCTTAAGCAGATGCATGATGTGAAGTTGACATCTTAGAACCTTTCTGCATTTGGAAGCTGGTGTTGTGTATCTGTTATTATCTTATCTTTATATATTAAAGCGCAAGCGTTCTTTCAACTTTTGTTGCGCTACGTCATAAAAAAATATTAACTGTTAAATTAAAATGTAACGGTGGGTATTAGAAATGAGAATTTTTTTTTTCGATCAACGTAGAAGTGTTTTTACTCGACGAAAGCATGAACGATGAACGATTGTGTCATCGTTCTAGATTTTTCAGATTTAGCATAAATTTTAACTATGTTTATATTTAATTTTTTTATAAATTTTATATATTATAATTTGCTTTATCATTAAAATTATTTGAATCATAACTTAAAATTTTACATATTTGAATTAATTTTTTA
>BCLH01002371.1:3516-28915 GCA_001602315.1 Zoysia pacifica | reverse complement strand
TAAAATTTAATCTTTTTTTCACTTACAACTCCGATCTTAAAAAAATAATAGCTTTGAACGTAATGTTTTAATCAAACATTGCCAATATAAATTAGAAATATTTTTAAATTTATTAAGTTATAAAATTAAAAATAATTTGTTTTAAAAATATTTTTTTAAAAGTGCACCGATGCTATTTTTTATTAAATATTTTATATATAATAAGGTCACATTTATGTTTTAAAGATCAAGTTGATAACTTCTTTTTAATACCGGAGTATATGTTTATGAAATTTTGTCATTCATATCAATGCAATTATACTTTTATTTGTTAAATAATAAATTTAAAATATACCGTTTTAACTAAGAATGCATAATAAAAATATACACGAAAAACGCGTCGATTGCTGTGCAGATTTTCTAGTTCATTATTATAGTGATAATAAGCATAAACGAGTTGGTTCATGCATGACTTCAATGTTATGGTACATTTTCTGGTTCATGAAGCAAATTTGCCGCCTGTCTAGATGATGAAGCACTGGACAGTGCTTCATTGCCTGAATCGTATGGCCTTGGGTTGTAGTATGTCCTATCTTTTTTGAAAGTTGAACAAAATTTTTCATTGATATAAGGAGTAGTTTTTATACTATAATGTCCTGTTTGGAAGGATTTTCATTGGCCCCAGCTTTGCCTGACAAAACAAATCGTAAATGATTACCTTCATTGCCTTTCAATTTATTTTTTTTTAAAAATAAGTCTTCATACTATACTACTGCATGAGGGAGGGTAAAAATGTAAAATAAGTCGCATAGTGAATTCACAGGAAAATATAGAAATTAGGAAATTTTTCCTGGTTCCTAAGAGGGCTTAAATTAGAGCAAACTTGTCTTCCGTGCGCGCCTGTCGGCACAAAGCCCAATTCTAGTGTACGGAATAAATCCGGCCGGTCTGGTTCAATGTACGGGGCGATACCCCACGGCCCACGCGACACTATCGAAACACCCCCTACCCACTGGGAAGCAGGTCGGGATCCAGGCTCTCGACACTGGAGAGGCCACCGAACGCGAGGGGTTCCGCATCGAACCATCACGCTCCCCATCACGGTGCGCCACCGTCCATCACCAGTCCACCAGTACCAAACACAAGTCACAAACAGGTCGCGGCGGCGACGAGGAGCGGCGCCCGCTAGCGATGGATTCGGACTACGGCGTGCCGCGCGAGCTGTCGGAGGTGCAGAAGAAGCGCTCTCTCTACCAGCCCGAGCTGCCCCCCTGCCTCCAGGTGCGCACTCTGCTCCCTCATTGCCCCTGCTTCTTTCCCTGCGTGCTCCATTGCCTCCGTTTCCGGCTCCGGACCTAGATCTGCGCCGGTCGAGTCGCGGGGCCCCAGATCCCGCTCCGCTTTCTGGCAGGATCGGTCGCTTGCTCTCACCTGCTCCCGATTTGTTTTCTCAGGGTCAGGTCATAGTGCTCGTTAGCTGTAAATGCTTGACTCGCGTCGCTTTCGTGGGCGATACCGGATCTGCGTCCTGGTGTACGTCGCCTCCGTTTTGCGGATTCTGTCCCGTATCCCCGTTGTTTGGATCGATCAGCTTGGTTGACTACTTGACTTGCCGTCGTGGGTGCTTAATGCTTCGGTACTTAGAATTGCTCGAGTTGCTGTTTTTATTTTGGTCTTGTTTTGTCATTACCGGTTGTAGTGCATGTTTGCAAGTGGGATTCTTCTGTGTCAGTTGTGGTGGACCACCTTCTTTCACGGGTCGCGGAATTTTCAACATTTAGGTTCACTGCTATCGCTATCGAACGTGGCTGTTAGTTGCACATTATAGCTGAATCTAGATCGAATGATTCTGCACTAGCTTTTCGGAACTAATCTCTTTTGTGCGTCCAGTTGGTAGTCAGCTCAATTCGTTCTCTGCGGCCTAAACTTAATTCACTGTATAAACTAGGGCACTACTGTGAGGGTGGAGTACGGAGATGCCGCAATAGCTGCTGATCCGGCAGGTGCTCATGTGATAAGCCACGCCTTTCCCCACACATATGGTCAACCCCTTGCTCATTTCCTGAGGAAGACTGCTATTGTTCCTGATGCTAAGGTCATATCAGAGCACCCTGCACTCAGGTATGGCTACATAATCTCTAATGTAATTCTCTGCCTTTGCAAAATTAATTTTCCTCTCCAATCTTATGCACAGATGCAAAGTCAAAGCCTTCTGTTTTTTGTGCAGGGTTGGTATTGTCTTCTGTGGAAGGCAGTCCCCAGGTGGCCACAATGTTGTTTGGGGACTCTACGATGCTATCAAGGCTCACAACCCAAGCAGCAAACTTATTGGTTTTCTTGGTGAGTACTACCTCCGTTCCAAAATATAAGCACTTTTAGGTTTGGATAAGGTCAAAAAATTTTAACTTCTAACAATAATATCTAGAAATTTACATAATTTTTAATATAAAAATATCATTTTTTATGAAAGTTTATTTAATGATGAATTCAAAAAATATAATTTTTATATGATAAAAAATTATTAATTATATATTATTAATGGTCAAAGTGATAAAAGTTGACTTTGACTAAACCTAAAAATGCTTATATTTTAGAACGGAGGAAGTATCATAGGTAGGGATGGCAATTCGGGTTCGGGTACTCGTCGGGTTTTGCACCCGACGGGTGCGGGTCTATTTATTCACCCGTGGGTGACACCCGCACCCAACCTGAAATAAAAAGGGTGCGGGTCGGGTTTTTCCCCCCACCCACGGGTGACCTGTCGGGCACCTGAATACTTTCTCGGGTCCGAAACTACACCCGTACTCTTCTCTATCATGCGGGGTTTTTCCTTCACCTGACCCGAACCCGACCCGAATTCATCTTTGTTAGGTGATTTTTTGCTTCATGCTTCATCCAACCCGAACCCGACCCGAACCCGACCTGTTATCATCCTTATAACAATAGGGAACCCGACACCCACCCAAAACCTGACACCTTTTGTGTAACTATGAAAGAAAATGCAAACCCGACGGGACCTAACACCCGCCCGAAACCCGACAGGTTCGGATGCGGGTTTCATTTTTCACCCGCGGGTGCGGGTTCGGGTCTGAAATTGCACCCGCAAATTTTTTTGAATCGGGCGAGTTTTTACAAAATCCGACCCGAACCCGACCTGTTGCCATCCCTACACATAAAGGCATCCAGCCATCTGTGTTTTCTTCACATGTTATTGCCATCTAGGAACCTAATTAGCATGCGCTTTAACATGCCATTTACATGAGTCCTGCAAACAAACTAGCATCAGGGTGCATTTGAGTTTTCCTGGCAGCTGCTGACTTTTTGCTTCATTAATATTTTTGTGCTCGATGTGCTTGTTATCACCTGCACGTCATTAATACATCACCATGCCGATAGTTATAAATTTTAATTGCTAAAGGTCTTAAACCTAACTTCACTGGGTTTTCTTCATCCAAATCAGGCCGAGATCCTTAGATCTCAATGTCTCTTGCCTTTCTTGCCTCGTTTTATCCTCTTGCCTAGAAGGGCTGACATGTGACATTTATAAGCATGTTTATTTCATTCTGAAATTCAAGTTCCTTAAACTCTTCCATGAACTAATTTGTTTAATTGTTGAAAACAGGTGGATCTGATGGGCTGCTTGCACAGAAAACCCTGGAAATCACCGATGAAGTTCTTTCTTCATATAAAAACCAAGGTGGTTATGACATGCTTGGCCGGACAAAGGATCAGATTAGAACAACAGAACAGGTCAACAGTGCCATGTCTAGTTGCCAAGCTTTGAAGTTGGACGCTCTAGTGATCATTGGAGGTATGCTATGCTTCATAAATCAACTAAGATTTCAACACATTGCATTTTTCTCAACATCAATCTTCAACTTTGAAGGTGTCACATCAAATACCGATGCTGCTCAACTTGCTGAGACTTTTGCTGAGGCAAAGTGTCCAACAAAGGTACACTGAAGGATTTTTTTTTTTGGATCCCTTCTGTTCAGTTCATGTATTCACCTTATATATGAGCTGGCACAATTTATCGTCAAACAGGTTGTAGGTGTTCCTGTAACTTTGAATGGAGACCTTAAGAACCAGTTTGTTGAGACTACTGTTGGATTTGACACCATATGCAAGGTAATGACTGCTGTATTCACATGATTGGTTGAACTTCCTTACTGTGCATGTAGTTTATGCCTTAGTTCTGGTTCCACTATCTCTAGTGCACATTCATAGTTGATTTCAAATATTCCTCCAAGTTCAGCATTTGATATATGATACTGTGTTTGAACCTAATTCATATTATATCGTGATTATTTTTTCTGTAATTTGTAACTGTTCCTCGATCGTCTACCTTGTCTAAACAGGTGAACTCACAACTTATAAGCAATGTCTGCACAGATGCTCTGTCTGCTGAGAAGGTAATTGTAACACAAGATAGCTTGAAAACTCCTTCCGAACTTTATTTATTGCATGATAAATTTACCTAGCCCTTTTTCTGCTTTACAAAATCATTTGAGAAAATTGATATATCAAATTAGTTTGCAACTTTGCATCAATAATATGTCATGTTCAAACAAAAAGGTAACAGATGTCACTCTGAATCAATCTCTTGAAGATATAAAAGTAGAATAGGATAGATAATATTAGGAGAGTCACCTTTTATTTTACCTTATGTCACGTAGGATATAAATGCAGGTTGAGCATACAACATATTTGCAAAGATTCAAATTACTGGATAAATTTCTGACCTGTCTTGTGGCTGTATTCAAAATGCCAGTATTACTATTTTATTCGCCTTATGGGACGGAAGGCTTCTCATGTGGCATTGGAGTGTGCTCTTCAGTCACACCCTAACATGGTTTGTACTTGCTTTCTGTATCTACTTGCCTGTTGACTATGTTATGAAATTTGCTTACTGGTTGATATATATTGCAAAAATTGGTTTCATTCTTTTGACTCTTATCTATGCTCAGGTTATCCTAGGCGAGGAGGTGGCTGCATCCAAACTTACAATTTTTGATATTACAAAGCAGATATGTGATGCAGTTCAGGCGAGGGCTGAACAAGGTATGCTGCCTTGCCTACTGTCTATCAGCTTGTGAGATGCTACGTAACATTTGATCTTTTTATATGTCAAGTTATCAATGTTGCTGTCGTATTTTTCACAGACAAGAATCATGGTGTTGTGCTTATTCCTGAGGGCCTTGTAGAGAGTATTCCGGAGCTGTATGCTCTACTTCAGGTAAGTTAGCCCATGTCTTAAGACTTAAGAGGTCAATTGATGGTTGTACTCACTGGATCTACTTGATTATAGGAAATTCATGGCCTCCATGGCAAGGGTGTTTCCATTGAGAATATCTTTTCTCATCTTTCACCTTGGGCGTCCGCGCTATTTGAGTTTTTGCCCCTATTCATTAGGAAGCAGGTTTGTATTGTTTCATTATTTTAGGATATCCATTGCTCGAATCAGATTTCAGTTGCTCTAACATGTTTCTCTGATGCAGCTACTTCTCCATCCTGAATCTGATGACTCGGCTCAGCTTTCTCAGGTATAGTAGCTCTTCAATTGCTGTATATCTGTTTTTTTAGTTTAGTCCTTCTGATTGAATTTTCTCTGCAGATTGAGACTGAAAAGCTTCTAGCCCAGTTAGTTGAGACTGAGATGAACAGGCGATTGGTATGCTTCTTATGGACTTCATTGCAATCATCAGTTTATCTATAGACATTTATGGGTGTCTACTTATACACCATGCAAGAATGTTCTATCTGTGATTAAGTTTGTATTGCTCTTGATCTTTATGTAGAAGGAAGGCACTTACAAAGGAAAGAAGTTCAATGCAATCTGCCACTTTTTTGGCTACCAAGCTAGGGGTGCACTTCCCTCAAAGTTCGACTGTGATTATGCCTATGTAAGTCCTGGCTCAGCTTAATTTTGATAAAGCATATTGCTTGCTGTTGATTTATCATGTATGTTGTTGGTTTCAGGTTTTGGGGCATGTGTGCTACCATATCATAGCTGCTGGTCTAAACGGTTACATAGCTACTGTGACAAATCTTAAAAGTCCAGTGAACAAGTGGCGATGTGGTGCTGCTCCTATTTCGGTAAGATTAAGATTGCGAGATACCAATGAAAAGAATCAGTTGTTTATATGCGAACCAGTCCTGTATAGAATAAGTGTGATTGTTTACCTTCGAAGATAATACCTATTCCCATGCCTGTTTCCTTTCAGTCTATGATGACTGTGAAGAGATGGTCACGTGGCCCTTCATCCGCTCAAATTGGGAAACCTGCTGTTCACATAGCTAGTGTTGACTTGAAAGGAAAAGCATATGAGTAAGTCTGACTATCTGAAAATAGTTCTGTTGTATTTATGTCCATTGGTAAAATGAGCCATGTTATCACATCGTAGTATTAAGCTGTCTCCTTTCCCCTTTGATCTTTTGGGGTGCCTTCCTTAGCTGCTTAAGTATTATAATTCTAGCACTGATGGTGTATATCTCAAATTTTCCAGGCTATTGAGGCAGAATTCTTCCAGCTTTTTGCTTGACGACATTTACAGGAACCCTGGTCCCCTCCAATTTGAGGGACCTGGTGCTGATTCGAAGCCTATTTCATTGTGCGTTGAGGATCAAGATTACATGGGTCGGATAAAGAAATTGCAGGAATACTTGGAGAAGGTAGTTTCACATCCCTGTAATATTTTTGGTCAAACCAACATAATGCCGCCTTGACAAGTAATTCTTATTTGATCTAGTAACTCTTTTTGCAATGTTGTGCAGGTGAAAAGCATTGTGAAGCCTGGATGCTCGCAGGACATCCTTAAAGCCGCACTGACTTCCATGTCTTCTGTGACGGAGACACTGACCATCATGTCTTCTTCCGCCATCCAGACACCACTTTGAGTAATACTGTACTATGGTTCAAACTGGACCGTTTGGTATTAGATTGTAAACCACAGGTACCAGCTGGTTAGAAACAGTGGCCACATGACCCGTGGTTCCGAGGGTCATTCTTTCGTAGTTTTTCTGAGAGCTATCAATTTTGACTCCATTAGTTTGATGATTTGTTGTTGACCGGAATAATTGTTCAAAACAGCCATTGTGATGAGTTATTAATAGACCAAATTTTGTGGCCGCATTTATTTTTCTGTGCTGTCTCGGGATGAGGATATTGTCAAAAGAATCTGAAAACAATCTCTTTATCCAGGGATGCTTTTTGTGTGACGTAATGAGATGATTGGTAGGGGCTATTGGTATCTTGGTCCCAGAGGTTACGAAAGCTATCAAGGCAAAGATATTATCTGTCAGGCTCACACGAGGAGAGTATCTGGGAACTTTGCTTTTAGCAATTCGCCACTACTAGCCGCACACTCCAACGTGGACGATGTGACAGCTCGTACTTTTAAATACAGCTCAAACATAATAAAATATATTATAAATTTGTTATTTAAGTTTATAAATCATAAGTTTTTAAAGTGCGTAAACTACAAATCTATTATATAAAAGCATCTTAAATACTAAACAAAATGATATATCAAATCCACAACAATCCACTCAAAACGACGAGCAAAACTTTCAAACAAAGCCACCCTCAGATGTTATCGAACCCATACAATGTATTTACTAGCAACAATCCACTTAAGACGACGAGCAAAACTTCTAAACGAAGCCACCCTCAAATATTGCTTCTTCTTATTAGAACTGAGAAAAAAAAAGAAAACACCTACAATACAAAAACAATAACCACAAAACACTAAACAACTAACGCTCAGCAAGACTTATCCGACAAAAGTAGCTATCTACGACTGACTTCTAAGGATGATAAGACTGATTCATCGTGGTTGGCTATTTGCAAAGATAGCACTATGAGTGAATCTTTACTTTTTCTGTTTTAGCGACATTTTAAATTATAAAAAGATAAATTTAATTTGCACTAAAACTATATCATATAAAAATGCAAAAAAGTTTCTGAGAGCAAACATAACCATATTGATTAACTCTTTATTACGATGTGGTGTACTGAAACACGTGGTACTCGTTACTAAAAGGGACAGCGATTTGAATCTATTTACATCTCGATGAAAAAACCTGATTACACGACATGTACGCGCTTCTCGAAAGCCGTACATGACAACCTTTCACGTCAATAATACATAGCGCCGATCCGATGCTCACATTTTTCGAGCAGTGGTCCTCCATGTAATAACCATAACGGGCCTTTAGCCTAAAAACTCTCTCTTTTATCATCTCGAGAAAAGAGGTTTGATTACGTCCAGTCACTACGCACATTGGGTTACATCAGTTTTCTGGAGCCTATAGATCTAGTATGTAATCAGTATTATTCAAACTTGGTTAATAAAAGCAACAATGAACGGTCTTTGATCAACACAGACAGAGCTACAACACATTGACCATGCATCTATAATGGACACATACCGTGTTATCACCTACTTCTCTGCTCGATCTTTAATTTATTTCATATGACAAAATAATCCATCACATACCAATTCTACAGCTCGCGAGTGAAGACTTATTCACTCGACTTCTATCATTAAAAGAACTATTAGTTTAGCTCTACATCGAGTTATATGTACCAAATACTAACCCAAGGTAAGATTGTATAAATATAACTACGGTTTCGATCAACTCCTATCACTTAGTGTACAATACAAACTAACCATCTAAAGTGATAAAAGTAAATAATTTGAAAACAGAATAATGCACCGGAGCTTGCCTGAGCTTTGATCAATGTTACACTCTTTAGCTACAAAATCAGCGTCGATCAAAGTTTACTGAACCTCCTGATGATATTCTCCGATCTCTTCCTGAACTTCTTCATATCCTATATGAAATGACATGCATACAATGAAAAATGATGCCTTTTTATACTTTTAATACTTTTTAGTAACAATACATAAATTTGGAAATTAAAATAAGTAAATATGATTATAAACTTCTTTAATATGATTGTTAAAGACATAAATCTAATTTTGAAGTTTTTATAAGATAAAGAAAACTATTTTCGAATTTTCCAGAATTTTACAAGATTTATTGAAAAAAAGTAGATTTATAATGATTTAAATACCATATACAAGGAATAAATAATTTATAAAATTATTTTTACTTAAGTAAATTATAAAATTTTACTAAACCAGTAAAGAGTAAGTAAATAAACAGAAAGGTAAATTTTATAACATTTTTTACATGCTGATAAATATAATTATGCATTTTTTGTTTATTAAATGATCTAAATTAATTAAATTATTTTAATATATAAAATAAAAATTAGTCAGCTCTAGAATATTTTTCTAGTTGAGAGAAATCTAATAAAATTTATTTCACATTTTTCCAAGATAAAATAAGTTTTCTATGAATTTTACAATTATGAAAGCATTCCTAATTAATTAAATAATAAATTCGTAAAATAGTAAAATCAGCCGGTTGGACCAGGCCACCAAAATGGCCCATGGGCCTCCACACAGCGAGCCACGGGGTTTTCCACACGGGATCCCCGCGTGGCCACACCGAATCCTGACCGAGGCTCCAGCTCAGCCATGGCGGCCGGTGGCCGGCGCACGGCGGCGCTCTCGTTGAGAAGGGCTGCCGGCGACGGATCAACCCCGATCCTGCACCAAAATGTTCCTCACGACCGCATGAGTCCACTGGGAGGGTTGGCAAGGAGGGGTTCTCACCAAAGATAGGTTGTCAGCGGCAGGAGGCGGGTGACGAGGTTCGACGAGGGAGTGGCGGCACTACAATTGACGAGAGCGGAAGGTTTCTTCACCACGAGCTTAACTGGAGGGTGGGGATGGATGGCGCAGAGGTCTTCGTCGTGGAGAGTGGCCTGAGCTGTCGACGACAAGGTGGCAGCGTTCAGGCGGCCGACGCGAGAGATCTTTGAAATTCCTGCATAAAGGTCCACGATTTCGGTTCGGAAACTTGTTCAGAGTGTGCGAGAAGAGGCAAGGGAGCCATGTACGTGTGGTAGAAGAGGGAACAGCTTACCAGGGTCGCCGGATTTGGAAACTTTGGCTGGCAGGTGTGAAGTTCGTAAATTGGGACCAACTCGGAATCCGGTGTTTTTCAGTGGGAGAGGAGACAGGCTGGGGTGCTGGGGAGCTCGAGGGAGGAGGGGCGTAGCTGCTTGTCGATCCTAGGGGCGGGAGGCGGCTCGGCGAGCTCAAGCTGCGACGACGGCAATGGCGAGCGGCCGAGGTAGGCAATGGAGAAGAGAAATAGCGAAGAGGAGAGCGGCAGCGCGCTGAAGTCCGGGTTTTAAACCCGGCGCAGGGTCGGCCGCTGAGCGGTGCCGCTGCCAGGCAGGCAGCTGCCTGGCGCGTGCCTGGGCACTCCAGCGCCGAGCGATGGACAGCTGGGGAAGAAAGAGTGGTGGTTCCTATGACAGGTGGGGCCCGCTGCCATTTCCATTTTTCTTAATTTCTGCAATCCCAGAGCTGCTGTAGTGTTTTTTCTTGAAACACCAACTTTCCGAGCTCAAATCCTCACGAAATTTTGCAGAAGTGTTCAAAACTTTATAGTGAACAACTTTCATTTTTGGGCCTTGATTAAATTCAAACTCTAAAAATTGTTAAAAATTCAGGAATATAAATGACCATTTGAAACTAATATTTATTTGGCCCTTTTAAACATTAAATAAAATCTTATAAGAATTTTCTAAATTTAAATCCTGGTAAGGCCTTTCAAATAAAAATTTTATTTCTCATGTTTTCCCTGAAAAGTTTTGATCCATTATTTTTAAATTTTGAATTTGAATCCCAAATTTTAAAATTTTAGTTTGCATTCATTTATTCCCTTTTTGGAGCTCAATAAATTTTTGAACTTCGCAAAGTTATAATTCTTTTGAGAAACAACTTTTTATTTTTGGCCCAATTTCAGAATCAAAATAAATTTTATCCTATAAACTTTAGAAAACAGGAAACCCTTCAAATGAGAAATTTCATTTGGGCCTTTTGACTTTTTGAATAGAATTTTATAAATTTTTCTAAAATTCAGGAGTTTACAAAACCTTTCAAACAATATTCTTATTCCCAATATTTCTTTGAAAATTTTGAATTTGCATTTTTTAAGCTTAAATTAAATTTAAAATTTAAACTAGAAGCTCGTTTTGATTTTTCCTTGAACTCGGGTTTTCGGAAGTCTGAATTAATAATTTGATGCTTTTATTCAAAATGTGAAGTGTTACAGACGAGAAACGAGATATGGTGAGATGCTTCCATCGAGCGGGGTACTGGGGTTGCTGCATAGAAGGTTGGAAACAATGTTCAGCAACCCGTGGCAGCGACCTTGAATTTGTCCTCATTTTGGCATCTCTATCATCAAA
Organism: Zoysia pacifica; assembly: GCA_001602315.1. Classification (NCBI taxonomy): domain Eukaryota; kingdom Viridiplantae; phylum Streptophyta; class Magnoliopsida; order Poales; family Poaceae; genus Zoysia; species Zoysia pacifica. The sequence goes on along the minus strand of BCLH01002371.1, from coordinate 17,601 downwards.
AGTACGGGTATTCAAGACTCAGAGTCTAGAGGGGTTCGTATTTACCAAGAATTTTTTTTTAAGGATACACAGAAAATTAACTGGCGCAGATTCTTGCATGTTCTTTTCTACGGCAGATGCAGTAGTACAGGCGTGAACCTTGACGCGCCCCTCTATGAATTTGTACGGAGTATGAACTTCGTCTTCCTAATTCCTATCACCCGCCCACGACGAAGAATTATGTTGACGGCTATGCCTTTGGGAGCAGCAGCGCACGCGCTAAATTATCCAGAGCCGCCAGCGGGGGGCGGCAGACGCAGAGACGACCCGCGCCGGGCTGCCATGTCCTAGCTGTGCCCACTTGCTCCGTAATCTCTAAGCACGGAAACATCTCTCGTGCTCCACATCACGATGGCCAGCTGCAGCACACGCAAGTGGGAGCGGATCCAATCTGGACCATCACTGTGCTCCGCGCCGCACGGCGATCGTCGCACCCAACTCGGCTGATCACCCACGAAGTGATCACTATGTGTTCTCGACGATTTACGAGAACACGAGTCGAATCTGACTCCCGTGTGCTGGGACACAGGGACGCGACGCCCGCTCGTGTCGAGCGCAGCTGACGCAGGCATACGTCTCCACGGCTGCTTACCGTCCGCTGGTGCGGCTACGGCGCTACGCTATAACTGTGCGCGACGGCGGGGCCCCAAGTCCGGGCTGCGGACTGCCGCTAGCATCGCGCCACCACGGCAACGAAAGTTCCGGGGGAGACACGTCGGGATCGGCAAACACAATTCACGAACGCGACGCGAGCGAAGCGGGCCACGCTAGCCTAGAACCCTCTCCCGCTATCCGGCCCCACTCTCTCTCTCTCTCTCTCTCTCTCTCTCTCTCTGTTTCTTCGCGCCTCGCATCGGGCTTCCCGCCGGCGGCGGATCGATGGGGACGGGGTCGAATGGCGTTGGCAACGGCAAGGCGGCGGCCGCGGGGGCGGGGAAGCGGACAGAGGACGGGACCACGGTGTTCAAGGGCACGGCCTACTCGCCGCTTCGGACCACGGTGGCGCTCGCGCTCTGGCTCGGGGCCATCCACTTCAACGCCTTCCTCGTGCTCGCGTCTCTCTTCGTCTTCCCGCGCCGCGTCGCCGCCGTGTATGGCCTTGCTCTGCGCCGTCTCTCCTCCTCCGCATACTTCGGAGCTCCTCCTGACCGCTTCAATCGACTGTTGCTAGCTTGTGATGCTGTGCTTCTTCTGATGATGCAGGGTCCTGGCCACGCAGCTCTTCTTCATGTTCGTGCCTGTCAACGATAAGGACAGATTGGGCCGCAAGATCGCCAGGTTCTCCTGCTCATCCTTAGATTCGTTCCTCTCCTGTGACAGATATTTTCTCTCCCGCTGGACGGATCGCTGAATCTGGCATTTCGATGACGCGCGCATCGGCAGGTTCATAAGCAGGTACGTGATTGGGTATTTTCCCGTCTCTTTGCACGTGGAGGACTACGACGCCTTTAACCCCAACAGAGCGTACGGTGAGCTCATCCTAACTGTCTTCTTTCCGTTTGTGGTTCTCGGAATCACCGTATCTAGTACTCCTAGCTTTTTTACTCAATTCCAAATCAGTTACTAGAAAGGTCGAAATGTTTACAGAGAGAAAGTGAAATACTGAATTTTAAGGCATCCTGTTTTGCAGTGTTTGGTTATGAGCCTCATTCGGTGTTGCCCATCGCTGTTGGGATCCTCGGGGACCTTGTTGGATTCATGCCACTACCAAAGATGAAGATTCTTGCAAGCAGTGCGGTGAGATTCCAGTTTTAGGCTGCCAAATGTACACTGTCGCTATTTTCGAGATTTTTCATTTTGTTGGCCTCTGCTCTGACCTACTTGGTGGTTTGTTTGATAGGTGTTCTACACCCCGTTCCTGAGGCAAATATGGACGTGGTTGGGGTTGGCACCTGCATCAAAGAAGAGCTTCTACTCCTACCTTGGAGCCGGATATAGTTGTATCATAGTGCCTGGAGGTGTTCAGGAAATACTTCATATGGATCATGATTCAGAGGTTTGCTGCTGTACTTCATCTTCAGTATGAATATCTGCATTCAGACCGTTTGGAAAAACTGAACAATGAATTATTCTTGTTATTGTCAGATTGCTTTTCTTAAATCGAGAAAAGGTTTTGTGAAGATAGCTATTGAGACAGGTTGCCCTTTAGTCCCTGTTTTCGCTTTTGGACAGGTACCAACGTTTCATTTACCTTATGATAGCCTTACAGATAAGTCTGGGTGCTAAAGCACAGGACAAAAGAAAATTGAACTGTTACAGACTTAGGAGTCTGCATAACTTAATCCTAGAATGTTGATTTCAAATTATTTCTTCCTATCAATAAATTCAGGAGTTGCTTTTGTTCCTTATCATTCTTCCTGTTATCGGACCAGAGCTATGTGTATAAATGGTGGAGGCCAGGTGGAAAGATTATTGTCAAGATTGCTAGGGCAATTAAATTTTCTCCAATAATCTTCTGGGGAAAATTTGGGTAAGTCTCTGCATTTTATATTTTGTTTATTTATTTTCTCCTGCATAATGATCAATGTAAATGCTAGAACCATTTCGTTTAATTGTCTTTGTGGTATTCAAGAGTTTGAGTCTACTTGTACATTATAATGCAGGACTCCCATCCCTTTGGCAACACCAATGCATGTGGTTGTGGGAAGGCCAATTGAGGTTGTAAAGAACCCTCAGCCTACCGCTGACGAGGTAAATGAACCCTTTTGAGGAATCAACCAAGTAAACTATTCAGCAAATGATATTTATAATTCAGGTGCAGAAAACTTAAAGGGGGTGAAGTGTTCTGAAATGCACTTTGTTCTGGTGTTAACAGATAAATGAAGCCCACAAAAAATTCGTCATTGCAATGCAAGATCTGTTTGAAAAATACAAGGCTAGAACCGGATATCCAGATCTGAAGTTAAGAGTTCTATGATGGCATGCTGTTCCAACTAATAGCTCCTATGAGCTGGGCTTACAAGAATAAAAGGGCTATTCAGGCCCATCAATTCCATCTCCAAACATTGGAGCTACTACAATGGGTTAAGCTGAAGAGCCATCATCAGAATCCAGTAACATCAAAGTGTTCATCATAACAGCACCGTAGCTAGGATATTTCAGATGATATGTTTTTATTGTGCTGTTGTGGACTGCCTTTGGAAGCTTGATTGTGAAGGCATTCAACTGTTTTACTGACAGGAAAACTCATGGTAGAGTTAGGATTGAGTCTACGTGTATTTTTTTTACTATCGTTTTGGTGTATTTGGCCGGGGACCCAAGGGTTCATGTTTTATGCCGGGCACCCAAGGATCGTATTTATTTATAATCATCGCCAAATAAGGACCATTTTGCAAAATATCAGGGTGTTTCTGCATATGTTTGGATCGCGATCCAAATATTTGCACAACTTCCTGCACGAATTAGGCACATACAGATAGACACAAGAAACTTGCTACTATATTCATTACAGTGGATAAATAAGTTGTAGGACAAACGGATTAACACCCCCCCCCCCCCCCCCCACCTGGAGTGAAGTTGGGTAAGAAACAAATGTAGCCTCATGGAGGCACCACAGATAAGTCTCACACCATTAATTCCAACAAAGGCGGGTGGAAAGAGTATTACAAGCAGACAACACGAGGATGACTGCCCAATGAAGACTAGGCCAAAGAGAGACCACTTCGTGACGCAAGACCACACACTAACTCGATGATGTTTCGGATGAACAATCATCGGGATGCAATGACGGCTTAATCCCTCTTGGACTAATCCATCTTACAGATACTGGACTCCATTCCAGTATCTATATAACTCCATGAGCTGTAAGATACAGGATCAAGGCTGCATCCATCGCTTCATGCTCCATCAATGATAATGATCATAGACGATGGGACATCGAACTTAAACCATGCAACCTGCAAGAGCAACCGTTGCTCTTGGGTCATTCGCTCTATCCATGAGGACAATTCCATGATTTCTAGAGTACATCTGTTGACCATGATAATGACAACCTGCATAATTTTTCATTGCAAAGCATAATACATCAGTACTTGTTGAAATGTGGGAAAAAAGAATCAATGCTTTGAAACAAATGACAGAAATAACAACAAACATGATGATCCTAAATCTACAGTTCCTGAGTCCTGACAGAAATTTTCCATTCATGTGGCAATAGATTCACATAGTGATCAGATTTCTTAAATTCATTTAGCAACAAAGGCTACATTGGGAGTGATGGCAAAATTCATCAATACAGTTACCAGTAATTGTTTGATTTAAGTTTGATTTTGGATAAGCATCGTCATCTTAATTTTCTTTCAAACAAAGCTTTTCTCTATCCCTTCGTTTTTCCTTAGTAGGGGATCCTCACCCCACCTTTCATTGAAAATAAAACAAGCAGATCTTTAACAAGAATTACTACAGCATTTCAGCAAAGCACCATAAACTTACCGAGAATAAGACATACAGCAAGGATCATCTAAGGAAAACAAGTGTAAATAATTATGGCATCTCTGATAAATCACAACTAGTATGGAGCTCCAAGCTCTTTTCGCAAACTAATGTGGTTTGAAGGATGGGAAACCAGAAAAATAAGATGGTACCTTACGAATGCAAGGATGATTTCTTGCCAGGCAAGAACGGATGCTGCAGATACAGCAACACTGCTCTTGATAACCCTGCTGCAATCTAAGGGTACCTGCCAGGAATAAACACATCAGTGTCAATTTCCGCCTCGATTAAAAAGTTGTGGAGATGGTCACAATGCATTCAAAGCAAACCTCAAGGTACAAATGTTTGAGTACACAGTTCAGCTTGCTCTTTGATCTGAACCACTAGCTTGTGTAAACTGAGGTGAAGGGGCTGGAATGACTAGGTGTGTATGTGCAGGAACAGGAGCTGCTGAAAAAACAAATTGACACAGGATTACTAAGACAAGAGTAGAGGGGGAAATGCAAAGATTAAAAATATAGCGATGTACATGGCAAAATGATGACTTCAGTGTAAATACTGAATTGATATTTTTACTTAATCCACAGATACAGTAAGAGTCATGCCAACAACTCAATTAAATAACTCAAACTACTTACTGGTACAGCTTAGTATTAATTAAAGAGGGCATACGAGGCTTTTTAACTTTTGATGGCTAGCATGAGTATGTAGCATTGCATGAAAACATCAAAATTCTTCAACAGTAACAGACAGCACAGCACAAGCCTAAAACTTTTTCAGAATTTCGAAAGGTGCCATGCCAAGTATCATGTTTTCTTTAGAACTTAGAAGACATAAATCCTATAGGCACTGAAGCCCATGGCATGGAGAAGAGTATAGTACCTATTAGAAATGGAGACTGAACAGAAGGTCGAGCTATTACTGATGCATTGCTGAAATTAGATCCAGTGAGCGGCACAAATTGATTTCCATGCATGTTGTAAACTTGGACAGGCAAATAACCATTGCCCCCTCCTGAAAGGGATGGACTCAACTGGCCAAAAGGTTGGTTAGCTGTGTTTGCTCCTGATGAGACTCCATGAATTGGAAGATATTGCTGACCAACAAATGGGTTCAGTGTACCCTGCATAGAGAACGCATCAGAATAGATAAACGGTTCATAGAACTCCATTATGCTGCACAAGAACAGAAAGTAAAAATCTTTTCACACTTCAACCTGCGGATAGATGTATTCGGTCCCATATGAAGTGTAGCTGCAAAAGAAAGAAAACGAACAACTGAATGCAATTCTATTGGCTTTCAAATAGTAATATCATGTCCCATGAGCATAGATGGATGAGGTTATTATATTATTTCCAAGAGAAGACTGTGTGCGCGCCAGTTATGCTAAACTAATCAGATAGCACAGTGCTGTCATATATACTCTCCAAAAGTAAGTGCAACCCCTTCTTTTTTGAAAACTGCTGCTTCAGAAAGCTAATGAGATGGGTCTTATGACATTCTTACCTGTACTGGGGCACTGGGAATCCTTGGTAGTACCCAAGTGGTAGTGGTCGGTGCTGACCATACCCACCTACATAGAATCCCCTTGGTGCTGAAAGATCAAAGTAGGGCCCAGCTGATCTTGGTCGCCCTATTAAAAAGGCACTACCATTACAAATGCTGCATCATGTATGAATATGGTGATCTCTAGAAGAGTGCATATCGGTTAGGAATGCGAACACCGACTAGAAGGAAATATTTCTAATCACTGTCATCCCTTAGAATAAGCTTGTCACAAGTATTGTAACTACTGTGTAAATGCATAAGCATCAGTCCATAGGTAACAGCAATGACGTGCCACGTGTTGTTTTCTGCTTGATGCATGATATGAATTGTGTAATCGAGATGAGAAGATGTATCTCTATCCCTACCAAGATAATTTGCTTATGCATAATTAAATTCCAGTGTAAGCATCAGAGAAATGGTATCACCGTATCAAGCGGAGAACTCCATGATAACTTGTGTGACTGGTTCAGTTCGCAAAATAACATCGGTATCAGGTGGACCACACAGGGTATTAACTTGTCAGCATGCAATACTTCTAGATTTTGACATAGTAGTGGTGATTTCAAAATGAGCTTACAAGCAAGAGCAAAACGGTGCTAGAGCAGAAGAATACCGAGGGACACGGGATGCTGTGCGCGACCAAGAGAAGCCAGATTACAATTGGCTCGCCTGCCGTCGATCACCGGTGTTGGGTCCTCGCAGGCCTTCCTTGCCGATTCGGGGTCGCGAAACGTCACCTGGGTAGGAGCAAGTAACTCGTCAGCAAAGACAAGTCCTCACAACTGATATAGAGAAAGCAGAGTAAAAATCGACAAGCGAATCGAGGCACCGACGAATCCGTATCCCTTGGAACGGCCAGAGTGGCGGTCAGTGATGACGACGGCCTCAAGGATGTCTCCGAACCGCTCGTAGAAGCGGCGGAGCTTTTCGCTGTTGGTCTCCCAGGCGAGGCCCCCCACGAAGACCTTGGTGAGGGTGGTGTCCCCGAACGGCGCGGGCGAGGAAGTGAGAAAGTGCAGACCCGAGCTGGAGCTCGACGCTGACGCCGACCCAGACGCCGACCCGGGCTGCTGCTGCTGCAGAGCCATCTAGATGGTAAGCAAGCACGCCGGAGCAAATTAGCTGGTCTGGGAACGGTGATCGTTCGAGGATCTTCGCTCGCTGCGACCCTGCCGCCTCCTCCCTCGAGCGCGAGGGGATTGGGGGATGCGGAAGAGGCGCGAGCGGAGTGAATCGCAGGTCGAAGCGGGGGAAGCAAAAGGTGGGCGGAGGCGAGGGGCGGGCGAGGGGAAAGGGGGATTGTCATTGGGGCCCGGGGTTTTTCGCGTTCCGCTGGCGCGCGCCGCTGTGCCTGCGCTACGGGAACCCAGGCACCAAGCGTATTTTCGCTGCCGGGGACCACGGGCCGGCGTTATTTTTCCGCGCAACTACTGCGTGATCTTTCGGACGGAAAGCGCGGCGGTGGCAAATTGGAGGACGACAGTGGTGGAGCCAAAGGGGCCAGTTCGTTTGTCATTTTTGTGGATGTGCAGCAGCTTTATTGTAAATTATTGTAAATAATATTTTGCTTTTTTATATAGCTATTTGCTTTCCATCATAAAGTTTCAACAACTTGAATTTGTTGCTTCCAAACACCTCCTCACTTTCTAAAACCAAAGTTTTTAGCAAAACTATAGTATTCTTCTAATACTACAAAAATACCTTGTATCAAACAGGACCTAAATGTTGTTGGATCAATACTTGTGTGATAAGAAGTTTTTTGTGATGCCATTATTTGAATTTACATGTGTTGCTAATCTCCCTTATTGAAACCACCCTTAAACTATATATTCATGATATATCTATCATCGTTAAGATAGACTTTTACACTGGGTTTTAATTGATCGCGGGGTATTATATACTCGAAAGATAATATGTTTACAAATTCTTAAAAACAACAGCATTTGTATTTGGGATTAAGTTAAGGTCATGTGTCCTAGCTATGAAAAAAGTTGCGACATTATGTGTGACCATTTGTGTTTTTCATACATGAGAAGTTTTGACGCAGGAGTAAAGTTATTGCTTCGCAATATTGAAATCACAGATTCAGGTGTTAAAAACAGATTCTTACAAAAATACAATGAAATTATGCGTACACAAGAGCTAAAATGATCGACCTCTTCTCCGGACATGGGCTGCCGTTTTTTGTGGAATGCGGAGGTTGCATGTCGAAACAACTATGCACAACAAGCAGAAGGATCGTCTGATAAATGTGGGACGGAGATGAAAAAACATCGTGCACCGCGGGTTTGGAAGAAATCTACACAATGAGACTTAGAATAGATGGATGCTCGTTATAAACTAGTAAAAATCAACCTGTTTTCAAAAATTTCACTGGACGAATGATTATTGATCCAATATCGAATCAATAGCAAAATCAGTTAATCAACCAATTTCTCTTACTAATCGAATGGTTTTTGACACTGTGTAAAACCGGACTCCCACCAATTTTTAAAACCCTACTCATCACCCGATCTCAAAGTGCAAGGGAGAAAGACTTGACAATCTATCTTGGAAAAAGGAAAAGAAACGAAAGGATGGCCCCCAAACAGTCATCACGCTTCTTTATCAGCAGACCGCGTTAAGCTAACCAAGTCATGCATCTAGCGCTTCGTGTGCCGACCAGGCCCGCAGCGACATGTTTCGTGCATTCTGACATTTAGGCCTCTGGCCACTGGACCCGCCTCGCCGCGATGGACGACTTTGCGAATCGCGTCCACCTCACCTCTCTGACCAAACTGACACGGCTCCTTGCACGGGAAGAAAGGATAGGGAGAGGCGGCTGGGGTTGGCCTGGGGTTGGCGGCGGCGCGGGCCCCGTGCCCGACTCCTGTCCTCTCGTTCCCCGTCACCTCGAACTTCTGAGCCCCGCGCCGAAACAGCCTCAGCTTCGCGTTCCGTGCAAACCAAGAAGAAAGGACTTCGCGCCCGTTCGATCCCTCCTTCCTTCCTGCCCGCCCATCACAGGATTCACAGCCCATCGCCCGCACGGCCGCACCGCCGAACGGCATGCGACGCGCCCCTCCCGAGCCAGCGGCAGCACGCATCACGCGCAGGATATCGCACGCGACCGCCGCGCCGTTCACGCTTGCCACCCCTCGCCTTTCCTTTCCTCCGACAACCGCCCGCCGGCTCGGCCCGAGCGCGGGGGGGATGGACGCGCGCCGGGTGGTGGCTGCGCGTGTCGCAGCGGCGTGGAGGGCGCTAGCCGCCGCGCGTTCCATGCCGCTCCCCGTGCGGATCACCAACGGCGGCCTCGCGATGATCTCGCTGGCGCTCTCCTGCGACCTGCTCCGCCTCTGCCGCGACCGGGACCGCGCGGTCCGGTTCCCGCTCGGCGGCCGCGAGGTCGCCACCGTGCTCTGCCAGATCGCCTCCGTCGTGTATCTCCTCAGCCTGTTCGGCGTCCCATTCGCGCTCCCTTCGGAGCCTCGCGCCAGCAGCGACGGCTCCACACGCCGTCGCGCGCCGGCCGCTGTCGGCGCGGCGCCGGCGCCAATGCATGGCAGCGTGGAGGACGGGGACGAGGAGATCGTCGCCACTGTGGTCTCTGGGGAGTTGCCGTTGCATCAACTGGAGTCCCACATCGGGGACTGCCACCGCGCGGCCAGGTTACGGCGGGAGGCGCTCCGGCGGATGACGGGGCGCGGCGTCGAGGGCCTCCCCTTTGAGGGGATGGACTACCAGGCCCTCCTGGGGCAATGCTGCGAGATGCCCATCGGGTACGTGCAGCTGCCTGTGGGGGTCGCCGGCCCACTGCTTCTGGACGGGCGCCAGTACTACGTCCCCTTGGCCACCACCGAGGGGTGTCTCGTGGCCAGCGTCAACCGCGGGTTCAGGGCCATCGCGGCGTCCGGGGGCGCCGTGAGCGTGCTGCTCCGGGACGCCATGTCTCGTGCGCCCGCCGTCAAGTTGCCATCCGCCAAGAGGGCAGCAGAGTTGAAGGCATTTGTTGAGGCGCCTGTCAATTTTGAGAGTCTGGCTGCTGTATTCAATAGGTATACCTCAATCTCCCACCAGTTTACATGTAGGTTTGCATTGCATGCTTCTGTGCTGTTTGAGTATTTGTTTAATGTCGAGTTGTCCACTCTCTAGTATTTTAACTTTTTGAAGCTCAGGCAATTGCAAACAACTTTCTTATTTGGTTGATGATAGGGTAGAGCCAACAGCTTATTAGCTTATTCCAGTTTCAACATGCTCTGGGTAAGGCAACAGCTTACATCCTGTTGTGGTATCGACAGCTTTAAGTTTCTGAAGGGTTGGGAGTTTTGGAAATCTCTGGAGTCTGACTCACCGATCCCCTTCGTGACTTCTTTTATTTTATATCTATTTTACACTTCAGTCCTTATATTATAATATAATTACACAATACACTAGTAGATAAGTACATTATCATCCAACACTCCCCCTCAAGATAGACGATAGATATCAATCATCCCCATCTTGTTACATGCGGATATGTACTCTCTAATTCCTATTTTTTTTGTTAAGCAATCTGCTACTTGATCACCTGAGTTAACATAAATTAGTTCAAGTGTCCCATCATCCAAACGTTCTTTAATGAAGAATCTATCAACCTCCACATGCTTGGTCCTATCACTTTGGACAGGATTATGAGCGATGTTGATCGCTGATCTATTATCACACCGAATCTTCATCGTGCCGTTTGATAGATTCAGTTCAGATAGTAAGTTCTTCACCCATAATATATCACTTAGGCACACCGACATAGCTCTGTACTCTGCTTCTGTTGTTGATCGAGATACAACAGGTTGTTTCTTGCTTCTCCATGACACTAGGTTTCCTCCAACAAAAGTACAATATCCAGAGGTTGATCTCCTGTCATCTAAGCAACTAGCCCAATCTGCATCACAATATCCTATTATGTTTAGATGACCATTCCTTTTGAACCATAACCCTTTGCCTGGACTACTCTTCAAATATCGTAAGATTCGATAAACAACATTTAGATGACTACTCCTTGGATCATGCATATATCGGCTCACCACACTTACTGTGTAGGTTATATCTAGCCTTGTATGACACAAATAAATCAAACTCCCTACTAATCTTTGATATCTCTCCTTATTCACTGGATCTCCAGACTGAACACATATCTTATGATTCTGCTCAATTGGCGTAGACACAGGACGACATCCAAGCATACCTGTCTCATTTAGTAAATCCAATACATACTTTTGTTGTGAAAGAACAATCCCTTTCGGAGATCTTGCAATCTCAATACCCAAAAAATATCGAAGTTGACCTAAATCCTTCACTTCAAACTCTTGACTGAGATTCTCCTTTAGTCGAGCTATCTCCAAACTATCATTGCCAGTGATAACCATATCATCCACATAAACTGCAAGAATAGTGACATGATTCCCTGAATGGCGATAAAATACAGTGTGATCACTATTACATTGTTTGTATCCCATACTGCACATTGCACGTCTAAAGCGATCAAACCATGCTCTCGGTGACTGTTTCAAACCATATAATGATTTTTTCAGCTTTAGTACTTTTCCTTTTGTTTGATCAGTAGCAAATCCAGGCGGGATTTCCATATAAACTTCCTCCTGAAGATCTCCATGTAAGAATGCATTCTTAACATCCAACTGGTATAGTGGCCAATCAAAATTAGCAGCACAAAAGATTAGTGTTCTCACTGTGCTCATCTTTGCGACTGGCGCAAATGTCTCATCATAATCAATCCTATATGTTTGGCTATACCCTTTTGCTACCAATCTTGCTTTATATCTTTCTATTTTGCCATCAGGGTCCTGTTTCACTGTATAAACCCACTTGCAGCCAACTATCTTCTTGTTCACAGGAAATGTTACAAGGTCCCATGTCTTATTCTTCTCAGGTGCTGCAAGTTCCTCAAGCATGGCGGCCTTCCATTTCGGATTTTGCTTGGCTTCTCTCCAATCATTTGGGATTGCCACTGATTGCAGTGACACCACAAAGGCTCGATAAGAGGAAGATAATAACTCATATGAAACATAGTTAGCTATGTCGCTCTCATCTTCAAAACCAAGCCTTATTGGAGGTCTTCTGAAGTTACTTCTTACCTCCCTCCTAACAGCAATAGGCAACTCTAAAGAGGCATCAACCTCATCTCCCCTTGCTTCCATTGCTTCACTACTCTCATCAGTAGTAGTTAGAGGTGGTTGTTGCTCTTCCATTTGCCGCCCCTTATTTTCATTATCACAAATATTTGAAGGTTGAATCTGCTTTTGTTTCCTTCTCCTTGTGTATACTTGTAAGTTTCCTTCTACATGTTTGTCACTCCTATCGTCTTCACTTAGGGGTTCACTAGTTATCATGGGATGAGGGATTAAACCAGTCATAGTCCCTTTATGTTGCTCATTACCTATAGTCTCCATATTTCCATTCTCCCCCTCCTTACCAGTCTCATCTATGGTAGGAGAGTCAAGAACGGCAAAAAGATCACTTAGATCAGTTCTCTCACCATAGAAAGGAATTGATTCTCTGAAAGATACATCCATACTCACAAACATACGACGCTCAGATGGGCTCCAACACTTATACCCCTTTTGTCCAAGAGAGTATCCAACAAAGATACATTTGATAGCTCGAGGATCCAACTTCCCAATTGAAGGTCTATGATCTCTAACAAAGCAGGTGCATCCAAATACCTTTGGTGGAACAACAAAAACATTTTTTTCAAATAACATTTCATAAGTAGTTTTCATTCCAAGCACCCTTGATGGAGCCCGATTAACAAGATAAGTGGCAGTCATAACTGCTTCACCCCATAGAAATTTAGGAACATTCATAGTGTACATGAGTGAATGGGCTACCTCCAAAAGATGTCTATTCTTCCTTTCAGCTACACCATTTTGTGGTGGTGTATCAGGACATGATGTTTAATGGAGAATTCCTTCACTTGAAAGAAAACATCCAAACTCCTTGTTTACATACTCGGTCCCATTATCTGTTCTAATAATTTGAATATGAGCATTGAATTGATTCTTTACACAAGCACAGAAGTCCTTAAAGCATTCAAGAACCTCACTTTTATGTTTCATAAGATATAGCCATGTTATGCGAGAGTAGCAATCAATAAAGGTGACAATATTTTGCTCCACTCAAAGAAACCACAGGAGAAGTCCAAACATCAGAGTGAACCAAAATAAAGGGTGATAGGCTTCGCAAACCCCTACTAACATATGATGTTCTAGTGTGTTTACCGAACTCACAAGCATCACATACCAACTTATGTTTGTCCACCTTACACATTTCATCAGGAAATATCTTACTCATAACATCAAAAGATTTGTGCCCTAACCGACAGTGCAAAAGCATTACCTTAGCTTCTTCTTCACTTGCAAGACTTGAGACAGCTAGACATATTGCTTCATCTGTCTCACTTCTATCAAGATACCATAATCCATTATGCCGAACTCCAGTCCCAAGTCTTCTTTCAGTCTTCCTTTTCTGAATTAAACAATTTTCACGATCAAGAGAGACCCGACAATCCATTTGATCAATTAATGAACTTAGTGAGACCAAATTAACTGGGAAAGATGGGACATATAAAACTGAGGATAATGTAATAGATGGAGTGCAATGTACTGTGCCAACCCCTTTAATAGGTTGAGGTGTTCCATCAGCAGTTTGTATTGTCTCTCTATGAGAGTGTGTATATGGTACATATGAACTAAATTCACTTGATGTGCCTGTGACATGCCTTGATGCGCCTGAATCTAATATCCAACATGACTTTGCTTTTTGAATAGATGTGAATGCTTTATTCAATATACCTGAGTTAGAGTGAACCAGATTGGCCACATTGTCATCTGATGTTGTTGTCATTTGATCCTTTGATTTTGAATTCTTCTCACCATTCCTGAGCCTTCTCAATTTCTCTAATTCAACAGCTGGAATTGTGACCAGATCAGATGTACCTTCTTCTCTCATAGCAAGATTAGCTTTATAGCCTCTTCCTCTACCACGACTTCCACTCCCCTTTGGTGCACCTCTGAAAATTCCTCTTCCTCT
>BCLH01002370.1:0-50947 GCA_001602315.1 Zoysia pacifica | reverse complement strand
CCCGGGGCCCACTTGTCAATCTCACGTAGTTAAATGCTAGGGGCACCCAGTCTGTGTACACGAAAATTTACCCACAGCCCATTTTAATTCTAAATAAATTCCCAAAAATTCTAAAAAAATTTATATTTGCTAGAAACACCCCCAATATAGAAATTATCTGCCAAACCCATTTCCACTGCAATTTTACACTTAGACCCTCCACTTCCTAGGAAATTAAAAAAAACCCCACACTTGTATTTAGCACTAATTCCACATAACACCTCCGATCGTCGAAATCTCCGCGCCATTAAAACCAAGACTTCGAGCCCTTCTCTTTTACTTCGTGATTTATTCGATTCTTCAACTAATCGCTTTATTTTTCGTCATAGTTACGTTTGTTTCTCTTTTACCATATAGACGACGAAGCATTCGGAAACGAGGAGGCCGACGACCCGGAATACGAGGAGGAACTCGAGGACGTCTACGAAGGCAAGTTCTAACCCTTTGACCATATCGAACCTAATATTTGCCATGCTCCTATAGGACCATTCGCGCTTGCATAATTATGTTATTTATGTTAAAACCTTTGTGTAGAAGTCAACCCACTTGCTGCTAGAGTATTCACATTAGAATAGTCCTAAACTTTACTAAGTGTGAATACTACCTTGCTACCATGTTGGTTTACTATACCTTGTTAACTTAGAAACTTCGTCCTTAATTCTTTAAGGATCGGATGGCTACCTTGATTACTAGAACGCTTAGGATCTCCCCCTCCCTACGTGAAGCTATGCTTCGCTAAGGTATATAAATATGCACTATCTTTTCAAACGTGTTAAGTAGGGTCTAGTGGTGTGAGTAAACTATGTGAGACAGTGTGATTAGCAAAAACTGTGTTAGGTGATGAGATGGGATTTTGAAAACTCGGCCGTGGGGCGGGCTCCTAGTAGTATGTGCCTGTGTGTTAGTGATAGACTTCGGACTAATCCACCTGTCGTGGACGAGCGCCGCCCCTGCCATATAAGGACCGGTTTATCGGACCTCAACGTAGTGTTTACGTGCAACCACAGTCTTTGTTCTTGGAAAGGACTCACCTTCACCCTTTGGTATCCATGTGGCCCTTAAGGCGGTTGGTTGGTACACAAGTCGCAGGAAGTGGGCGTGAGATAACTCGCTGCCTAGTCTACGATTACAGCAATGGCCCGCTCCATGAGGAATTGTACAACCCATGGCATGGCCTCTGGGTACTTGGTAACGACCTGAACCGTGCGGGCGTCCAGGGGATGACGGGAAGGTGCTATCGCGTCATCGGGCTTGCTCTCGAGTGATGACCCCTGTTAGCATCTTGAGGAGACCTTGTGGATACCTTAGTGCGTGAAAAGTGTGCGTTATGTGACTCTGTTGATCAAGAGAAGCATAGCCTGTGGGTACAGTGTACAACCTCTGCAGAGTGTATAAATCCATCCGGACTGGCTGTTGTCACGGTATTGGCACACTACAGCTTGGGCTCACTTTGATTAGTTTTGTCCATCTCTTTGAAGTGCTTGCGAGTGGGCATGGGTGCCCGTGTTTTGGAAAAAGTGTCTGGTTGGGACATTAGAAGCTCGTCCAGTTAAAAACTAGAAACTGACGGTAGAAACTGACGGGAAAGGTGACTTCTCCCGCAGGGCTACCACTAAAATAATGACTAGTATAGGATTGCCATACCTTCCGATGTTTTTGAGAAAATTCTAGTCAGTTGTTTACCTTGCATAAAAATTGGCTTTCGCTAAACAAAAATCCTAGCCTATCCTTGATGGCCATGTGCATGAATATAACTCCTCCGGGTTGGAACTTGTTGAGTACTTTGTACTCACCCTTGCGACAATCGTTCAGATGAAGAAGAAGACGACGTCCCGCTTGAAGGCGATGAGTAGCTCTCGTTCTCCGCGCAAGTTGCCTGTGGTGTAGTTTTTGGTCTCACGCTTCCGTCATTTGTGTAATGATTGACCGAGGATGTTACGCACTCCTCGAGGGCTTGTAATGTAAATCTTGATTGTGTATCTCAAGCATCTAGGACAATATATGTAATATTAATGTATGCGTCATGTATCCACAATATTTCATGCGTGTCAACTACTAATTTAGGGATTGGTACGGTGTGCACGAGAGTACCCCAGAAATTGGGTATGACACAAGGAATGGTGATCGGGAATATCACCAATGATGCGGGGGAGATGAAACAATTGCCTGAATCGAATAGCTAGCTCATCTCGGTGTCCTCATTGTTGGCTGTTGGTTGACCCTGGAAAATTCTATGTTCAGCATGAACTCTCAGATGACAGAAACCGTGTGTGTTTGTCATCTTGCCTATTTACCTTTCAATTTCATACTGAATATACGAGGATTTCCAGTAGCAAATAACACGTGTGCTTTGTTGTCAGATACATTTTGTGCTTCTAATCAGCAGGCAAGGGAAGATCAGGCTGACAAAATGGTACACTGCGTATCAGCAGAAGCAGAGAGCCAAGGCATGCATATATTAGCAGGACTTCTCTCTAGCTGCTCAGTTTCTTTTCATTGCTGGGGCCGTTTCATGCGTTGGACGGTGCAAACGGGAAAGACTAAACCACTTATTTCACTTGTTTTTTTTTTCTTGAAAAGGTCATCAAAGAAGTGAGTGCACTTGTTCTTGACAGAGGCCCAAAGACGTGCAATTTTGTTGACTGGCAAGGATACAGAGTTGTCTATAAGAGGTGAGCACACCTCAGGAAATCTAGTTGTGCAGTTTATGTTCTCATTGTTAGTATCTGAATTGAATCATTGTGATATTACTGCATAATATTCTATCCCTATCAACGATGCTCCATCTTCAGGTATGCAAGCCTTTACTTCTGTATGTGCATTGATCCTACTGACAATGAACTGGAAACTCTTCAAATCATACATCACTACGTGGAGATATTGGACCGGTATTTTGGCAATGTAAGATCTTCATAACATTTGCTTAATTTTCTGGGGACTGTTTCTTTCTTTTTCTGATGACTCATTTTCCATATTGCAGGTTTGTGAGCTTGACTTGATATTCAACTTTCATAAGGTGCCAAGAAGATGTGTTCAAAATGCGTAGTACTTCTGCCAGTTACATTTGTGATAATACCAACAAATTTCGACCCTTTTTTTCTGGATTTGCAGGCGTACTTTATATTAGATGAGGTTTTGATTGGTGGGGAACTTCAAGAATCTAACAAGAAAGCGGTACTACGTCTGGTCACTGCACAGGTAGCTTGTCAGATAATATTTTTCACGAATACGCAATGTAATTAGTATCGGTTAGTGTGTCATGTTAAATGATGTTTACCCACATGTAAATACTGAGAACTTCGAACTGCACATATCGCCCTTCTTTTTTATGCTTTGAGTGCTCTGTTGTGTTTTGTGTACTCTGCAGTCTACTCATGCCTATATCGACACAGCTTTAGTGGATTCACAAGAAACAAACTTTTAAATAGTATGACAGTCCTTATTCTCATTTCTACTGCAATGTGCCGTGTGAATTTCTTGGCTGTGCAATGAAAAGGATGAGCCAACATATTCATGCCCTCATGCATGTGAAATGCACTACTGGTTGCTACTTAGGGTTGGGTTGATTATCTATGAATGACATTGTGGAACAAGCTGGTATTTTTCGCAGGATGCCTTGGTGGAAGCCGCAAAGGAGGAAGCAAGCTCATTGAGCAACATAATTGCACAGGCTACTAAGTAGAGCACTCGCGTCTTCTACAATGATTACTCTCACCTCAGGGCGTGGATATTAGCTTAATCAATACTACTCCATATCGCAACAGTTTCCATTCTTAGTTTTCCTCTGTTCCATCTCTGTGTTCTGTTCAGAGATCTGTGCCGTTCTTCACTTCCTCTTTTCCTGTTTCTTTTTTTTTTAACCTGTTTTGAGGGAATGTATCTATGCCTTGTATCACAACATCAGGAACTATATAAAATAAATTCAATGCGATATTTGGCTAAGAAATTCTTCTGTCCCACCCTATTGATTTTTTTTCAGCCTCCTGGTAAGATGTCTTCATCTGCAGACTCCTTTTTCCCCTGTGTTATAGGTTTGGCATGTTCTGGGCAAATAGAAGGGAGCATCAAGCATACCATCAGTGTGCAGCCATTTTACCTCTCTCTGAGTTCAGAATATTACAGTCCAGTGTTCCAGAGAAAATAGGTGATCTTTTCATTCCATCTTTATCCACAAAGAAACAAATCCTTTCTCCACTGTTCCAGAGAATGTACGTCGACTATTTGCAGCTCAAAGTTTGACCTCAGGAAAGGCAGTCTGAGGACACCAAAATAAGACCAAAGCACCGTAAATTACACATTTACACATCATCTTTCAATTAATTAATTAATTTATTCTTCTTGAGCACATAAACTCCTACCCGTCAATCAATTCTAATGTCCCAAAATCATGTGTTAATATTAATTTTCATGTTAACATGTATAGTTAATATTAACACTAGTGATTAATGTTGACACCCGGTGCCAACACTATTTTTCCCTCTTTCGTAGCCTTATGACTACTGCCGCTTCTACTTAGTTTGGGGAGGAGAAAACATCCCCCAAAATTGCAATGCCGAGCGTAACAGGAGTCAACAGAAAAGCAAATCCCTATCCATCCAACACCTCCACCACCGTATCTTCTCCGACGGCGACGCGGCAGCAGGTCGGCACCATCCCAGCCGTCCAACCCTCCGACGGACCGCCGGATAGAAGTGCGATCACCGTATCCCTAGCTCCCAGGACTCGTTCTCTCTCCACCACTCCCCGGGTGACGAGTCAACACGTACGTACGCGGGACACCGCTCGACTACCAACAGAAGGCGATCGAGCAACATGTTCTCTCTCTAGACCGAGAGCACTCGGCGGCTTCGCTTTCTCTCTCTAGAGCTCGCTGTTTATTTATTCGCTCTCCCCGGCTCTCACTGATCACCCATCCATTCATCCAGTCCATCTCCTCTCCCTAGCTTGGTGCTTCCTCCTGCTCCCTCTTGCGGTCCATGTCCTAGGAAAAACACACCGCAACAACTCACACCATCACCATTCACCACCACTACCACCACCGCTGGGTGCCGAGCTCAGTGCGCGGCGCGCGCCTACTCCTCCCACTTGAGAATTTCACGAGACGTGAAGGCTTCGCAATGAGCTGCTAAAAGTTAGCGCATGTTTCCGGCGGAAGTGTCGGCGCTGCCGCTGCAGGGCGACGGCGGCGTGGTGCCGTTGCTGCCGCCCTTCTTCATGGGCTCCATCTGGCAAGCGGACGCCGGAGGTTCTGCGTCCGCCTCTGAGGAGGACGAGGCAGCGGCGGCCGCCGCAGCCGCCCACGACCGCGCGCTCGCCGCGTCGCGCAACCACCGCGAGGCCGAGAAGCGCCGGCGCGAGCGCATCAAGTCGCACCTCGACCGACTCCGCAACGTTCTCGCCTGCGACCCCAAGGCAATAAAATTATACAAACATTTCTTGATCTGCTAACTGTTAATTTAAAAAATCTTTTTTCTTGGTTATATTTTTCTTCATGGATTGATCACAGGCCATGCATGGGATTACTTGGATTCATCCTGCAGTACTGTTCAAGAACTGAATTGGTATCTAGCTTGCAGTAGCTAGATGCTGACACGGCCGGGCAGCTAATGGTGTGATTAAAGCTGGGTTTGGGAAAGTAGAATGGAGCCTTTCCTATTCCTGGCTAGGATAGGCGCATAGGGTTCATTTCTTGGCATGTTCCTGTCCTCCATGATTTTTACTGGAGCATGCTTCTTTTTTGCCAAGTACCATGTTTCTTAATCTTTAAGGTTTAACAAATATTTTCTATTTTTTACCTTGTTTGATTGCTTGACTGGTGGCTAAACGCTCAAGAGTTTGCGTTCGAGCTCGCGAGATTTTGATTGCGGTTACAAGGTTTGTTGACAGGTTTTGCTTGTGTACGTGCAGATAGACAAGGCGTCGCTGCTGGCGAAGGCGGTGGAGAGGGTGAGGGACCTGAAGCAGCGGGTGGCCGGCGTCAGTGACGCCGCACCGGCGCACCTGTTCCCGACGGAGCACGACGAGATCGTGGTGCTGGCGTCGGGCGGTGCCGTGTTCGAGGCCTCTGTCTGCTGCGACGACCGGTCCGACCTCCTCCCCGAGCTCATCGAGACGCTGCGCGGGCTGCGCCTCCGCACGCTCCGCGCCGAGATGGCCACCCTCGGCGGCCGCGTCCGCAACGTGCTCGTCCTGGCGCGCGACACCACCGGCGCCGACATCCACGGCGGCGGTGTTATTGCGGAAGATGATGGTGGATATGGCCGTGCTGACTTGGCCGGCTCCATCGACGGCAATGGCGGCGACTTCCTCAAGGAAGCCTTGAGAGCACTGGTGGAGAGGCCTGGAGCCGGCGGCGCTGGCGACAGGCCGAAGAGGCGACGGGTGTCGGGCACGAACATGCAAGCCGCAGCCTAGCAAACCGCCGGCGGGCCGACCGCTAATCGCATGCTCAGCTCGTGCCATTGTACTGCACGTGCTTACTCCATCACCGTGCTAGTTTCCTGTGTGCTAATGATTTGTACGTCCTCTAGTTATATATGGCTCTCTTCTTGTGATGGCGCCGTTAATTAGGAAAAAGTTACAATATGCTACTAATAGCCTACTACCAGGTTTTGCTTGAGCTTGATCAATCAAATTAATGTTCTTGCAAAGCAATTGCAAACCTGTCACTAATAAAATAACAAGAGTCAGGCAGCAGAACGCAAAGCTGCAGAATTGGTACCCAATCATGGATACATGTTCAAATTCAAGTACTATCTGTACATAATTTGTTTATACTTCTTATGCATTTTAAGACAGTTATGGATGCAGCCATGTATACCAGGTCCTGTCCATCATTCAAGATGTTTGTACCAAATGCATGAAAGGTCTAGCCATCTTCATATGCATGCCTTGTAGCTTTGTACTACCACTCTTGTGACAAGCCTGTAGTAAGGGATTGGAATTTGGAATTAATGATCTGGGCTTGTCTGAACAATGGGGAGAGAAGATTGGAGGATGAGCTATTGGAGCAGCCAATGATTGCTTGCTGGTGCAGTGCACAGTATTGCATGCAGCAGTGAGCTCTCATGACACATGAGAGCATGCCTGCATGCATGGAGCTCAGCTCAGCTGAGCTTGGTAGGATATGTACATGGAGGAGGAGTATATGCTGCCACTGTCTGTCTAGGAAAGGAGGATGAGCTTTTGTTTCGTTGCTGGTTCCCTTTTGCAACCTCTTGCATTGCTCATCCATGCTTTTGGAGAGATGGAGGAGGAGATCTCCATGTCAGGCAGGCAGGCAGGCAGGCTCGCTACTGTGCTGAGCTATGGTCTCGACTCTTGCCTCCTTCTGTGGCAAAAGCCAGGATGGCACTTGGTGGGGACAAAAGGAGGCTGTGTGTTGTTGGAATAGCTTGGAACATTGGCACTGGTGAGGTGGGCTTTCTGCCCACACTAGCAGGTTGCCGTGGCTTGCCATGGCAATTTTAGTTAGATGCTTCTTCAGTTGTCACAAGCATGTAACTGGAGTAACTAATTCCATTTTTAGGGAATTATTAGAGCGTTATAAACTTATTAGCTATATCTTGAACACCCCATTTTTCTCTGGTACCCAAAAAAAAAAAACAGTCAGGTTCAGTATAAATACTTCACCATGGATGTCTACATAGCTTGGTTGTGAATACTATATAGAAGGGCAAAAGTGTTATCCACTGACGACGAAGCACTCCAAATAACTGTCAGATTGAGCCCTTGAGAAATGAAGCTGATTGAAGTAAGGATGGCTCCAATGTATATATGGATCTCATGATGAGGACAAGCACTCACAAGAAAATGTACAAAAGGCTGCTGCATCTGCATGTAGTACCAGTATGTTGCTAGTTCCAATCTTCTCAGAGCAGAGCAGAAGCACATGCTTCTACATCGAGATACTACTGTTCTACTGCTAGCAAAAAAAAGAAAAAGCTCTGAACATTATAGCTCAGGCTTCTACGTACATCGATCGAGTGACTGTCAGTGTCGATCCAGGCCAGGGCATGGCTGAAGTTAAATAATGATTTGATCCGACCTCCCAAATGGAGTGCTACTAGCTCACTAGTACTTCAGCAAACGAACCGATATATAATTAAATTACTTAATATTTGCTAGTACAATATTATATTGAACTTATATCTCTCTGCGAGTGATTTGTGTAGTTGTGCATGTTGCTGTCGATCATATTCGTTCCGCCCTCATTTCTGACCATCTTAGAGGGCAGAAAGCGTCGGCTCGAGATATCCCACACCACACACCACACACCAATTGAAAGGATCCCAATTGTTGACGTGACTTGAGCGATCTACTAGATTGAAATCCTCGTGCTGATATTGACGCACTAGTTACTAGTTGCAGAGAGTGTACGAGTAGTTGTATCCATAGCTCGCATATATAGCTATTGATGGTTGCTAGTACTAAACAACATGTTAAGTGCATCTTTACTATGACATAGATTTAAGTAATCGAACAGTGCATCATCGATCAAAGCAGCTTGAGAAGATTTATTAGTCAAAGTTGAAATTGTTTGAAAAAATGCTTACATTTTTGTACTGAGGGGGTACTCCACCAAACAAGCAACTACTACAAGCTAGAACTTTCGGGCTAAAAAAAATCCTTTATTTTGACACATGTGAGTGAGTGAAGGTCGATGGAATGGAAGGGATGATGATGAGTTGGATGGATTGGTTATGCCGAATGCGTGGGGGCGGAGGCGCGTAGTTACAAAGGAAGCGTGCGGGGAAGGAGATCAAGTGGACAGGGACCGGTGAGGCCTACCATGGCGAGGGTCGACCTCACCCTAGGCGGCTGCAACGGCAACCCCCACATGTCCGGCACCGGGGACCATGCACATCTCTCTCTCTCTCTCTCTCTCTCTCTCTGCTTCGATCGATCTGCAGTTTGTTGATCCCTATACTATTACACACGCCCGCCTAATAACGCCTTCATTTCATGTGCCCGTTGTAGCATGGAATGTACGTACCAGCAGGACTGACGTCGCTGCAGGTCCGTCCGTGAAACACTGAAACGCCATGCGCAGTGAAGGTCAGGATCGGAGGCAGAGACGGCTGATAGATGGCGACGAACGGAAGGGTGCAGAGGATCCGGCCGGGGGGCGCGTGCCGCGGAGTGTGTCAGTGAGGAGGTGGGCGCTCATCATCCCCTCCTCCCCAGCCAACAAGCGGAACGCCGCTCTGTCTCTTTCCAAGCTCCCTTTCGTCTTCTTCAACCCATGCGGCTCGTTGGGATTCATATCTTTTGCTTTTCCTACTTGATTCTAATCACATATTACAAAATTAATGTTGAGTATTGACGGCATGATTTATAAACCACTCATCACATCAATTTAAATAAAAATAATTTTAAATTATAAAGCGTTAATTATATAATGAATATATAAAATTAAATATAGTAAAATTTGACATAAAAGCATCAATACAGAGGATATGAATCCGGCTCATTGGGTTAGCTACCTCCTCATCAGCGTGCAGTGCAGCGCCTCACTCGATCGTCAGTCACTTCCATTCCGTCCACTGATCGCCACACACGTGACGCTCATGCCGTCATGCTCCTCAAGCATCCTGTCCACCTCGATCAGTACGACACGTCTCTCTGTCTCATCTGTTTATATATATCTGTTATTATTGTTCTTCTCTCTCTAATCAGTACTAGCTGTAATCGCGTACGGCGGCGCAGCCTCCATCCAATTAACGACTTTAGACACTCTCAATGTAAAGTTTCTATATATAGTTTCTTTTAGATTCAATCTTTTTTAAGGCATAGTTTCTATAGTAAGTTTTTTTTATATTCAATCCTTTTTAAGGCATAGTTTCTATAGTAGTTTCTATATAGATTAAAATTTAATGATCTCTTATATATTTTATAAAAGAGAATTGTGTTATAGAAATTAGTAAAGTCTTCCAAATGTATATTTAATTTGTAATTTTTTAGTGCTTTGGTTTTAGCGAAAAGGTGGTTTTTTATGTAGAAATAGTTTCTTCATTCTTTATTATCTTTCTTCATTAATTTCTTTGCTATATAAGCAAAATAGTAACATGGCAAGTGCTAATTAAGAGAAATAAAAACTACAACCATTGTGGGAGTGCCCTTACATGCAACCCTTCTTTCTTGACTCCCTTCCGTTCCTTCTATTTGTGTTCTGCTTTTTTCACGCAGCAATTCCTAGATAGCTGCACAAAGGCCACTAGCTTTTCCGAGTGCTGAGCCAGTGAGCCGGCATGTCTACATGTAGGAGTACATGATATCCCTATGCCATGACGGTGACACTTCTCTTGGGAAAAGCCATCTTTTCACTGATCAAATTTCCCCATAGCTACGTGCGGTAGCTAGGTCTTACTACCAGTAGATTATAATCATGCGTAGAAATGCTTGAAGCTTCACAATAATTAACAAAAGATACACCATCTTTACCCTGGTACATTGTTATTCATGCTTTTCCCATGGTAAATTCACGCGCCAGAACCCCCCGGAGTCCCATTACAATTTTCAGAATTTTAGAATTATATGACAGATTTGACAAGTTAGAGGCCTAAATGAAACCGTGAGACAAGTTTTCAGACAATTGATGCAATTTAATCCTTCAAATGAAACTAAAATTATACGATTTTGCGACCATATAAACGGTGCAACAATAAAACAACACAGTAATAATAATGTCTGGCAGCCACATATATATACTCACTTCATCTCCAATTAATTGTCATTCTAAGTTCACAAGTTTTTTTTCTTAAATTACTTGTCATTCTCGTTTCTCAATACATTTTTCTTTATTTCCAATACATCTCTGTATCACTCTCTCTCCTCTCCGTTTTCAACTCATCCCATATTTTTCGCTGTCCTTAATCTTTGTGGCTACAGGAAATAAGTAAAAGGGAAAGAAGGGAATATAGTAAATAGAGAGCAGTTCTGTAATTTACTCGAGATGAGAGTGAAAAGGGACGAAGCTTTTGTCACGCGCGCTTCAGAGGCCGTGATTAACTCTCATGAAGTCATGATCATTGGAGGAGGATATATGGCAAAAGATGGAGCATGCGACGCAGACGACGAGTACTCTGCATTCATACAGTATGCATGGAATGAAAAGAATGGAAGCGAGGTCAGACTATCAGAGAGCCTGCCTGACTCTGCTACGCTTGGGGGTCCTGTCTCCAGAACCAGCAGTGAAAAAGAAAATATTCTTTTAAATTACTGTTACCGGGGTAAGAAAAGGGTTCTTTGTTGGATGACTGAGGAGTCTGTGATGAGCGAACGAATGGGTGTCCAGAACCGTGAAGCGGCCGCAGTCCTCGGATCGCGTGCGCCGGGCTCGCTGCCGTGCTTGCTGCCAGCCCGTGCTGTCGATACTGTCAGCATTAGCATAAGAAAACAATGTTCTGAAAGTCGCCTTTCCAACAGGACGATCTGCTTGGTGATCTACAGATGCCGTTTCTGGAAAACGTGATGTAAAGTATCCCGGGCTTAGATCGATAGAGGAAGCATCTAAGCATCAGGACCGTTAATTTCTTGGTGAATGGAAGTGTGCACCTGAGAGAAGAAGACAGGGCTGCATCGATGGATTACTGTAACTGTTAGTAGCACTGCTGGTACAGTAGCAGCAGCAGAAACAGTAGGGGGCACGTTGGATGCACTTGTGCCGCGGGGGATTCAGTTATGAATGAATGGATGTGTCCGATCGATGGTGACCGTTCCTCGATGCGGTGCCGAGCGAGACATTCTCACAGGGACCGAAAGAGGGAGAGATCTCGATCGCATGCACAGCAGCTGTGAGTCAGTGAGCGGGGTGAATGGAGTGGGAGCCTGGAAGATGCCGTTCTTTTCAGCTCTGAGATGTCTCAACTTTGGCGAGACAGGGCTCGAAAAGTAACTTTGGTCCAACTGTTGGTAGTAGTACGTCGACGGAAAGGCGTCCCGTGCCTCCGTACACGCATTGTTGAGTGCCCTTCTTTGTTGCAGTGCTGGGAAAAGAGTCATTCCTTTCCTTCGGCCTGTAGCCATCTCATTATGCGGCCTGGTCCACGGACCACGGTGTGGATTGGCAGCCTTGGACGAGAAGGGGCGCTTGCTTCTGTCTTGCCATCCATCGATTGTCCTAAGAGCACCCACAATGGTGCGGTGCTTGAGGGAATATTTCCTCCAAGCACTTGGTGCATACACAGTGAATACAGGTGCTTAAGCTAGAAATATGAGCATCGATGAATGTTCAACCACCCGGTGCTAGCATGCAAACATGAGAGCATTTGTTGTCTATTTTTTTTAGCCTCCAGTGAAGAGATGATAAAAATCAAGCACCAAAGACCGATGTGACACTTCAAGCAGCTCTCCATTGCGGATAGTCTTACGCGTCTTATCGAGGCTTTTTTGTCATTCGCCTTGCGCCTGCTTGATTCGTCCAGCAGATCAGCGCGCATACCTGATTAGTCTAAGCCAGGAACTGTGCTTCAGCAAGTCTTTGTTGGGCCATCACATGTCAGAGATTTCCCCGGCCCATATTTGCTCACAGAAAAGGAAACCTTTGATCTACAAGTATCACGGCCCATCAAAGATATCATAATCCAGCTCGTTCGCCCAAGGCCCCACCCACAATTTGGGCCCGTCGTCCGGCAAGGACGCCGTCAGCACAACGCTAATTAGGTGTTTCATTGGTTCCACCCGACGCTAACAACAGGCACATAAACATTACGGCGCACGACCGCCGACGAGACGCGTCAACATCACAAGCCCACAAATGCTTTGAACCTGGAAATGCGCGACCAGGACAAGGTTGCCGCCCACCAACACAGCCCAGGCTCTTATCACAAAAGAAAAACAGGGACAATAACGAGTTAACGACCCACGCAAGCAGCCAAGCAGAGAATTGCTGTACAAAATCCTTTTTTCTTTCCTTCGACTAGTTCCCTAAACCAACCACAAGTTAAAATTCACCATTAAGACGCTTAACCCGTTCACGAAAGACAGGAAACCGACAGTCGCCACACTTTGTCAGGTTGATTTCTAGACTCGCAAGGAATCGCAAAAGCCGCACACCAGCTAGCTGGCCATGTCGACATACAGTTTACCAGCTCACTGACGGTCACGGTTGGATCAAGTAATCTCGTCATGTTGCTGGCTTCACATCACTCTCCTGGGTTGCTGGCTTCACATCACTCTCCTGGGTTGCTGGCTTAACATCACTCCCCTGGACAGCCTTGTAGCACGCCAGGCTGCAGAGAGGAAGCCTCGTCTTGGAGTCACGATACTTGTACGGGTTTGTGCATGATGGGCCTGCACAATTCTCCCTTGGAGGTGGATAGCTGATGAAAAGAAGTCAAAGCAAGGAGAATCAAATGTAAGAAATACAAACCATCAAGCGAGTTAACTTGCTGATGTTCTAACTGAAATCACTAAAAGCTACTCCTAACAAATAGTAATTAGTAATAGAGTTGAATGTCACCTGACAGGTTTAGAGTTAAATATGCTTGGAAGCCCCATGCTCTCAGGGAAAGTAACAGTAGTTCCTGAGGGCCCTATGACAGTCCTGATGCAGTTTTTCCTGTATTCTTCCAGTCTGGCTTGCTTTTCCTGTAAAAGAAGGAACAGGAAAGATCAGTTCACTGCAGCATTCCAAGAAATGGAGCCATTGTATCACTTCAAGAGTTTGTACCTTCTCTTGCCGTTCTTTCTGCTTCTTCTCTTCCTTCTTCTTCTCTGAATCTATACCCAATATTTTCCTCATTGCTTCAGCCTGTGCATACAATTTTAGTTATTGTAAAATTATGTTGTCCAGTTGAGAAACAAAAGTTATAAGCTAGATAGAAGCAGTGTGCTGAACCTGTTGCTCCTTCTCTGCCTTCTCAACTTGCATCTTGCGCCTCTGTGCAGCTTCAGCTTTTTTAGCTTGTATCTCCATTTCGGAAAGCTTCTCCTTTTGCTCTGCAACATAGTTATTTATGGCAATTAACCCTATGCCTGAGGCCCAAATATTGATTTTAAAAAACAGTAACAGAAGCTATGGACTTACTTCTTGATGAAGTGATTGGTAATCCATCAGGAAATTCAATCAGGCTTTCACCATTGCCACCCCTGCCTTGAAGGGCCCGCTGCCTTGTTGTAAGACCAGGAGTTTCAACCTTTGCATCTGAAGGTGAATCAATTTCCATCAGCATGTTTTCTTCATCCATCTCAGCTTCCTCCTCTTCATTGAACTCATCATCCCCCAGCTTCAAATTCTTCATGCCAACTCGTGACACTTTAAAGTCATCATCCACTTCATATGGGGTGCTCTTATTTTTAGAAACCTTAGATAATTTCTTTTTCTTGAGAGAATCATCATAAGCTGTGAGTACAGGATGCTCTGGTGCAACTTTAGCACCTTTGAGTTTTTCAAGATAACGTAATTCATCATCATCAGAATCACTGTCAAGTGTTTTCTTCTTAGGAACCCTTTTGCTCTTGCGAACAGGATCAGAAGATGGTGAATTGTCATGGATATATTTCTTGGTGTGCCCAGAAGAATCCTAATAATAAAGAAAAAAAAAGAATATAAATCAGTGAACATTTTGAACAACAAAAAATAAATAAAGAAATCGAAATAAGGACTCTTCAGTCACTTACAGAAAACAAGTATATCTGGGATACTTAGACTAAATGACATTGCGACGCAAAAAAGGCAACAGAGTGGAACTGAAGCCAGAGTCACATGGATGCTAGCCCAGGAAAAGTTAAGAGCTAGGCGAGCGTTGATGCTCCACCTAGAGCTTAGACGAGCCTAAGCACTGTAAAATAAAAAATTAAAGGAAAAAAGGGGCTTCAGTTTAGTGGCCCAGCCCATCAACTCCTCTCAGGCAACCCCAACCCTAGCACACGTCTCCCACTCCCACGCAGCACAGCAGCCACCGCCGCCGCCTTCTTCTCTCCCAGGTTCCCTCCTCCCCCTGCAGCTTTCTCTCTTCTTTTCTCAGCCAACGCCACCAGATCTACACCTCTGTCTTGATTCTAGCAGAGAACTAGAGAAGACCCACTGAACAAAAATAACAAATATCTAAAACTTAAGATCTAAAATTACTTTGTCACATAAATCAAGAGTGGAACAAAAATCAGGAAAACATGGACTCTGATAGATGTAATATACCAAACAAAAGTAACCGATATGTAAAAATACTTGAAGATCTATAAAAAAAAACTTATAGCTGTGTTGGCCAGATCAGATGTTAACAGGCACCAATCTTCCTTCATGGGGGAAAAATCAGAAAGCGGAGAAGACAATCGCTAACAGGTTGGACCAAACAAGGTTATCCCTGACCTTTCTCCTACTAACCCTACCGCCGCCGCCGCCCTGGTTCCTTCCCAAGCCGCTTCTCCCTCTTCTTGCGCCTCTGCTTGACGAGCCCTGCTGGGGCATTTCTTCAGATGGTGGCTGTGGTGCGGTCTTGCAGGTGTGCTAGAGGGAAGCTATTAAGAAACCTGTGCGCAGATCTAACAGTCACAGGAGTGGTAATGGAACAAGCCGCCACAATAGGGGAAATGAATCTAGGGTTTACAGTTCTGGAGAGGGGTGAGTGAATATTTCAATGGGGATCATGTACCAGGCAAAAAGAGAGGGGCTGCACGCTGTTATTAACACTTAGGAAAGTGGAGCTGGACAGATTTGCATTCTGATAAGTTTGGTAAGCTTTAATGACACTAAAGCAAGCAAACAAATTTTGGCCGTATATGTTTTATCGCACATATCCATTTTGTTCCTAGAATAATATTCTGGTATTACTCAGGGGCAAAAGCAACTACTGCGTAACAATGGGGATTGCACCAATAATTTCCAGGACTTAGCTCAAATTTGTACCAAGCATTTGAATCTAGAAACTTCTTTCCAAGCAGAACCTAAGCTTTCCAAGGAAATACTCAGATGCCATTTCACGACAAATAGTGGAGTAAATGAACACTATCAGCATAATCAAGTAAGCATTAAATATATGAAAGTGTCTTATTTTTACACACCATTTTCCCCTTGCAGTAAGTGCATAGAACAAACCTTATGCTTAAATCGGTGAGATGTGGCATCCGACGTGGCTTGTGTACCGCCATCAACAGCCTCTTTCAGCTTCACTTTGAGCTTCATTTTTCTCAGCCTATTTTCACCTGGTACATTTCCATCTCTCGGGATCAAAAGCGTATTATCTGGTGATCCTGAGTTTCCTGTAGTACACTCCAGTGCAAGGACACCTCCAACACAATGCATGGAAGCATCATTTGACTTGCTGCTCCGAGTGTGACCACCATAGTCTCCTCCACCTCTATCCTCCTTCCTCAACTTCCTGGACACATCACTCCTATGTGGCATGGATCCCTTCATTTCAGGGCCATTCAGGTACAGCTCCTTCCTCCGATGCCCACCGGCATCAATGCCATAATCATCATCATGGGAAGAGCTATGGGACATCACGCACAATACACTGTTGCACTCGGAGACAAGCTGCTCCGTGGACCTCGGCTTCCTGGACATAACACTTCTTGGCCTCCTCATAACCGCTTCGCTTACCTTAAGTGGAGGGTCCCCGTGCCTCTCCATCACAGCGCACGCCTACGTCTAGACAGAATCACCTCTTTGCCAGCTATCCGTGCCTCCTGCATGAAACACAATGCAACGTTATACCCACAGTGACATCAAAACAAACTGGTACCGCCAAAAAGAAGCATCAGCCAACTCAACCATCAAATTCATACAACTGTAGATAATCAAACGTGCTGCTAGCCCCATCACCCAATCGAAACACAGAACCGTACAGCTGTAGGTAATCAAATCCCGCGCAAGTGAACCGGAATACTATATACCCGAAGGCACCGACCATGAAAGCGAGAGCATAGGACGAGTGAACCCGCGACAATTCAAACAGGAGCACCTCGCAAGAGGGACTCGGCGCGCAGAAGCGAACGACTAACGAGCAGCTTCGAATGGCACTACAGCTGGAAGCAGCACTCGGTATCCAAAACCCCTCGAGCTCGGTCCCCAAACCCAAAACCAGGAAAAATCAACTCACGCAGTGAACCAGCACAACAGGATAGCATTATCGCGGCAAGCCGCACACGAACCCCCCACCATTAGTCACCCGGAGCCGCGGCGCACGAACCCTAGGTCGACCCGATGAAGCTTTACCTTGAAGGAGGCCGGACCGACGACGAACCCAACCCGCCCGAATCGACGGAGAAGCGTCGGCGGCGGCGAACAGGTGACGGAGCTAGGGTTAGGGTTTGTGGCGACGGAGTGGGAAGGCGAAGGCGAGGGCGATGGTATTTGGGCCGGGCCCGTGCGCGGCGTGACGAGACGGGGAGGAAGATGGGACGGGGATGATGACGCGGCGCGGGTGAGGAAGAGCGGGGGGAGAGGGGAGGGGAGGCTGCTGCGAGGCGGGTGGGGCTCGTGCGTAATTTCTCCCATCCTTTTTCTCTCTCTTCTCTCTCTCTCTCGTGGGGAGGGGGGAGAGGCTGCTCGACGCGGGACGGCGGGAGAGAGGCTTTGCACGCGCACCGGATATCTTCCCGTTCGTTGGCCCCTCCCCTTCTCCCTCCTCTCTCTGGATGGCGCTTCTTTGCGACGCCATGCCTCCGGGTCTCTGTCAACGTGATTTGCGTTGACGCCCTTCGAGTATGCTGGTATTCGATGTGCTTACGTTTTGTGGGGAAACAACGCGTAGCGAAATGATATTTTCAGAAACCTGAAGTGCATAACAAAGATATTGTAACAACATCATGGTAAAAAAAACATTATAGGGAATTTTTGTATATTTCACTCCAAAATCAATAAGTTTAAGGCCTCTTTAGTAGAGCTCTCAGCTTTTGATTCTCAGTCAGAATTCAAAGAAGAGTCAAAATTTGAAGATCTCTGTCAAATGCCTTTTTTAAAGCGTTTTTTGTCTTATTCTGTGAATGATTCTCTAAAATGAACTTAAGAGACTGAGAGCTGAAAAAATAGCTTTTTCTGATTGTGAAGTGATTCTCTGTTTTAATTCTATAAGTTTATCTTTGATAATAAAAGAGAATCACTTCTAACTACAGAATCACCTACATAGAAATGCTTTATCAAAGAGGCTCTAAATAGACCTTTACACACATCATTTACAAGTTGGCACCAAAAATTAAAATTTTAAAAATTAATTTGATACATATCATTATAATTTTTTAAATCAACGTGTTTCAACACTTTCTTTACTTGCAGATAGTATACGACTAAACCGGAGAAACGTAAATGAGCACGGGGAGGGTTTTGGGTATCAGATCCGAGTTTTAACATGAGTAATGTCCTATTGGTTTGAAAACAAGTAATATTGTAAGATTATGGTTAATAGATTATATCACAAAAAGCCTCATATGTGGCACAATGGTTTGCATATGTAATGGTTTTGCGCTTATGAATCCCAAACCATAAAGTTGGATGGATACAATTTTCATGTGGTAATAATTCGTAATAGCCCTATTAAGATGTGGTGCAAACCACTAGTATTGTGGTATTTACACCCATGTTTCTTTCATTTATACTCCATGCTTTTATTTGACATCCTATAACACTCAGTCAGTCGATGTAAATCTATATCATTGAATGAATTAAAGTATTTGGCTAAATGTATTTATCAAAATATTTAATAAATTTTAAACATCTATTTGTGTTTATTTAGTTAAATTTGGAAGTCACAAAGATTGCAATGAAAATAAAAACACTTAATTAGAAAATTAAAAAGAAATTAGATAATACTTATATGCATATAGTATGCCACAAAGTAAAAAACGGTACTACTACGTCTGTAAAGGCAGATCTTGACATACAGAACCCAGAATATGATATCCTCGCGAAACACACCCCACCACGATATAAACCAAGTCACTGAAAAACCACATGTTATGAGATTATTCAGTGTCATTTTGGAAATTGGACATACATCAGCGCTTCAATACTTTCAGCAATGCTCGGTGTCCAGTGATTTATCGTCATGAAAATAAGGCCCGCATTAGCAGAGTTCAAGAGTAAAATGCTATCAGCAGCCACATTACATTTCACCACATTCACTAATAATACATGCAAGCTTTGGTCGGTTGTTCGGTCCGGTTGCCACATTTCCGATCTTCCTCACCACGAGCAGGCCATCTCCAAGAACTCTCTGGGTTGATCAAAATGATATACAAAAGATAAAACACATGGTGATAGCAAAAACAGAAGAAAGAACACCCACACGTGCACAAAGGCCAGCCACCACCTAGCTTACACATGCTACATAAAGAACAGAAGCATGGAAAATGCAGTTCATTTTGGGGGATCATGTTTTTATTATTTCAAAACTATACAAGTTACAACGTTAAAGGTTATCTCCACTTGCCTCAATACTATAGTATCCAATTATACTGAATTCAGTAACAAAAGAGGAAGTATTGAAATCGAAGAAACTTACACCAAAAACCACATGCTTGCTATCCAGCCAGTCACACTTTCCACATGTTATAAAGAACTGCAAGAAGGTTTTCGTATGAGTAATCTGTGAACTTGGTAGCAAAAATCACACAACAAGAAGGCCTCCCCCCCCCCCTCTCGAATCTTGCACATCTCAAACATGCAAAGGCATTCTCAATCAAGTAGAAGAAATTTAGAGTCAGCCATAGACGCTTGCTAAGTTTTGAGAAGATGAACGTACCTGAGATCCATTAGAGTTAGGTCCACTGTTTGCCTGCAAAACGGGAGGTAATTATTTGAGTATTGACAGCTAACATATACTCCCTCCATTTAAAATTGTTGTCACCGGTCAGTTCAAATTTGAACTAACCGATAACAATAATTTTTGATGGAAGGAGTAGCTAGAACATCAAACTTGCTGTGAAATGGAAACAAACACCATGTAAATGGAATTGAATCATTACACAAAATTACAGAGGCAAGTGGACACTAAGGATTAGCAGGAATATGTAAGAAAAGTGGACACTAATAATTAACAGGAATATGTAAGAAATGGCAACACGTTGTTGACTGATTTTAGATCGCATAGAATTAAACATACTGAAGGTTAAGATTTATTTCTTCTTACATGATTTCCATAACCCCACATATAAAATGTATAAACTAAAAGAAGATGTGCCCAGTTAGAGTGCAGGGACTATAGGAAAGTCTTTTTAGACATTGAAGAGACTACTAAGAAATTAAGTACGAATCTAACTCCACTAACTGAAGCATAAATTTGTTCCAAATGATTAAAAAAAATTAGGAGAAAAATATCTTCAGACAACATTCAAACGAAAAGGCAGGTGGAAATAAATATTATTCCATACCATAGAGAGAAGTCCAGGTCCAGTATGCTTTGCGGAAAAATTTTCATCATCAAATTTGGAACCATAGATTGATACGCATCCAGTACCGTCATTCTGGTGGACATAAAACAGCAGGCTATATTTAATGTATATTTAACTTAGTCCTAATTTCTGTTTGGAGATAAACAAGAGATCTCAGAAGGTTTTCAATTTAAACAATGTATCAGAATCAACCTAAAGTTTTACTGCATATGACGAACATATATGCTTGCACAAATAACATATGCTTAGTTTTAGGATGGCATCAGATTACTAACATTTATCCCAAGTTACAAAATTCATCCCAATCAACAGGCTTAGTATTCCAATAGGAAAAAAAAACCATCAACATGAATAACAGCACAGTAGCAAGCCCAAAATAAACTCATACAACGAAACTAAATGCTTAAAATATCAGATAGAGCAAAAGCTGAAGAATTAGCCTAGGAAAGAAGCGTGTAGCAGTAACGAAGAGCAGGACGCCTCTTACCTATGCTCCCCAGTGCAGAACTGCCTGAAACAAACAAGGCACACAATTAGAGATCCATGGAACATAACCACATCAGCTGCGCAATAACCTGGGGTTTAAAGCAGTACCTGAAGTTCTCAGCGGTCTTGGGTGCGATGTCAGCGAAGAGCTCCATCTGATGCGGCCGGCGGGGATGGACCCAATGGTCACATCAAAGAATACCACTGGGTTCTTCGGGTTCGGCGGCCTCTGGTGCCATTCCACCGCGGTCGCCGTCGCTGATGGCGGCGTGGGACCTGCAGAGATGGCCGCTCCGCCGGTGGATGCCATGGCGGTGCTCGGAGAGCTGGCGCCTCCGCGCGGTCTTGTGAGCGATGTCGCCGGCGATTCCCAGGCGAACTAGCGAAACGGGGCTACTCAGCTCGCGGTTGTGCGTTTGTGCGCCAAGATTAATTAGCGACGGAAGCGTCGAATCTAAACGTCGAGTTGTGGGCCCCTTTTGTTATAGGGCCACATGTCGGTGACCTGCGCGGACCCCGCCTCAAACCTCTATAACGCAAACGAAGAATCGCGAGAGAGGCGACCCAAGCAAACCGTCCCCAAATCCGAGAAACCTCACAATCCCCAAACCCTAGGCGGAGGAGCGGAGGGTAGGAAGCAGGCGCGGAAATGGCGGCGGCTAGCCTGGGGCGGCGGAGTAACACGCGGCTGCCGCCGGAGGTGAACCGGGTGCTGTACGTGCGGAACCTGCCGTTCAACATCTCGAGCGAGGAGATGTACGACATCTTCGGCAAGTACGGCGCCATCCGGCAGATCCGGTTGGGCAACGCCAGGGACACGCGCGGCACCGCGTACGTCGTCTACGAGGACATCTACGACGCCAAGAACGCCGTCGACCACCTCTCCGGATTCAACGTCGCCAACCGCTACCTCATCGTGCTCTACTACCAGCCCGCCAAGATGTCCAAGAAGTCCGACATCAAGAAGAAGGAGGACGAGATCACTAAGCTCCAGGAGAAGTACGGAATCGGATCCAAGACCCCTGGCCCCAGCTCCACAGATTGAGAGATTGGACCGACCTCTGCGACAGCATGTATCGAGAGGAGTAATCAGGGGAACATCTACTAGTGTTTCATCCTATTTTTTCTGATTACTGTGTATTATTATCCCAGTGACGATGAGCTGAATTAATCGAATAGTTTGTGCTTATCAGAACCTCTAGTAGGTTTACTTATGAATTCCTTATTCTGGTTATGCATATGTTTATGTCCACTGTCCAGAGTCATGGGAAATGTGTTTTGAGGAGACGGAAGGAGGGAGGATCTTGTGACCAAGTTACAGTGATGTGTAGTGAATGGTTAAACAGGATGTTCATCAGCGGTCTCAGTGATTGAAAGTGCCTATTTGGGTTTGACTTGATCTGCATGACCACATTATTGGGAAGGATGCAATGAAATTTAGCTTGTATGCTTATGATCGGTGTTCAATTCAATCTGTGTGTTTTATGCCAATTAAGAGTAAGGAATTTTTGAAATTTTAGTGGCCTAGTAGATAATGTTGTCTTATCTTATGCGTGCTTGCAGGGTCAGGTTTGGAGAGATGATTTCTTTGTGAGTCATTTTCATTCAGTTGCATATGTTTGTGGATGTTTCAGAGTGTTCTCACAATCAAACCTTTTTTTTCTTTTCTTTGGTAATATAGACTTAACATCATTGATGTTTAAGTGATGTGTAGTTATCTGGAGTAACTGTTTGAGTTAGGACCTGTTTGATACAGCTTTTTTCATCCGCTTTTTGATAGGCTTCAATTGAAATTATACTAAACAGTTGGAGTAAGGGTGAGGCTGAAAGCCATAAAAATATAGATTCTTTATGGTTTTTTTGTTCATGTGGTATTTTTTTTATGTTATTTAGTTTATAGCATTAAAGATCTTATAGAAAAAACTGATCTAACAACAATTTTTTAAAGAGTCAGAGCCAAAGTCAAAAGTCTTTTTTCGAAGAAGCTAAAGCTAAAGCCGTTTTGAAGAAGTCAAAACCCTGCCAAACAGAGCTTTAGCTTGGCATGTGTGATCATATATACGGTGGCGGAGCTGCACATAAGGCCATTAGTGCCATGACCCTAGTCGGGTCCCCAATTTCATTAGTACTCTTCCTAAGTTTTTTTTATCTAAATATTGTTTATGTCCATCAATTTCATTATGTCTGTACGGTAGAATGTACAAGCAGTAACTATAGCACTACAACAAGTGTTTTTTTTTATCAGAATTTCTTTGACTTAACAATCAGAATAATTACTCATTTTTTCATCTTGTAGGTTTGTGCTAGAACTATTGAACTAGAATCTTAAAATAGCACATATAAATGATTAATAGAATCAAATTATATCTCTTTAAAAGTGTGTTTCTTGCTTTAGCTTGTATTTTGTGTTGCATGGTACTCCTTCCATTGTTAAATTATTTTCATCATTAACTTTTAATATAAATTTTACCTATTTATTGTATTAAAAATATGATACTAAAAATCATATGTTTTGTTATAATTTTCTTTATCATTGTGACTTCTAATTTTACACATTTAAAATTATTTTTTTATAAAACAAGTAGTCAAAGATAATATTGAAAGTTAACGATCATAACAGTTTCGAAACAGATGGAGTATATATAGACTCTGCTACAGTGGCTCTAGTCTTGCCAAGAGTAAAGTTCCGCCACTGCATATATATATAGTCGAAAGGATTTCGTAGAATGACATTTGTCTTTGATGATCAGTGATATAGTCCCTCTAGTTTTTCCCTGATTATCTCAAATTTAAATTAACCTGTGAAACAAAAGAAAGAGGGAAGGAGTTTTTTTTTTTTTTTTGGGAAGCCGGAAGGAGTTGTGCTTTATACTAACCAGGATTAGGAATTTGAGTGACCTAGATATTAGCTTGTAATATCTACACCATGGTATGGTCAGCTGCGCTGCTGCTTTCTTGGTGAAAATCTGGACCTTCACTGTGAGTTCATTTTCATATTGGGTGATCCCGCATC
Organism: Zoysia pacifica; assembly: GCA_001602315.1. Lineage (NCBI taxonomy): Eukaryota > Viridiplantae > Streptophyta > Magnoliopsida > Poales > Poaceae > Zoysia > Zoysia pacifica. The sequence continues at coordinate 27,078 of BCLH01002370.1, read as the reverse complement.
CATGAATGGCGTTCTGTTACTGTTTCAATTTATCTGCACGAAGGTGCACAATTTGCATCACGGTCATGTGTTTCAAGGAAGTTGTATTCCTACATGACAAATGAGCTACTCTAGAATATAAAGAAACAAGAAAAAAATGTTGAATTTTACAGATTATTATATTGTTAAGCATGTCAACTTTCTTTATATGAAATAGTTACAAAGCTGACAAGGGACAGAAGTAAACAGAGTAAAATTATATGCCCATATTATTCCACCAAAGACCAATTCAACAGATTCGAGTCACTGCAAGTACATGATGATCGTACAGGCTGGTATTTTGGCCACATAATGAAAATGAAGCTTCACATCAAACTACAAAATAGATTTTACTCATCATCTGATTCTCTTAAAAAGATAAAATGTCTCATGGAATTCCAGAGTAATTATTGCTCGCCATTCTTCAACAGGGCAGCTAAACCTAGTGGCAAATTAAACTTCATAGACATCTCTTGCCTAGCCACCTTTAAAGCACTGCGAAACATATATCGGAACAGATAATGTCAAATTTGGCAGCATCAAAATAACAAGCAGTTGACCTTGTATCCAAGACATTGAAATTAAATGAAATGCACATTAGTTTTACCCAAACAAAAAAAAACATGATTTAGCCAGCCAAACTCTCCAGGGAGACAAAATATGCACTACTACAATTCAAGGTACACAACACCCAAAGAATATAATGGAACCACTTTACAATTCAAGGTGCACTATCCACCATCCAATGCCATAATGTACAATGTGCCAAACTCAATCAGTAAATCTTTATACGATAAAAGGCCTCATAATAGCCTACTCCATCCCGGAATTGGTTCGTTTCAGACATCAAGTTTGTTTGCCTGAACGACATCATTGAGGGAATGGAGGGAGTAGGTATACACGACTATCTATACAGGTGCGTACTCAGTTTCAATTTTTGGTGATGCAAAATGCAGGCAAAGGAAGAATGGTTGTGGCATCCAACGCCATAATGCTGCATCCAATGCAAAATGAAGGGAAACGGCATCTTTTACAGAAATCAAATGGTTCAACAAACATGTACTCGGGCAGGTCACCAAAATACAGAGTACAAACTAATACTGTTTGGTAACTGGTAATTAGTTGTGCTTGTTCGAGAGCAACTAGGCACCCTAGATAATCAGGTAAGCAGCTCAAAATGACAGATTACTTCTAAAAAGGGCTCTGATCTTAGTGGACTTGATGTATGCTCCGTATGCCGAAAAATACAGAGCAAACGCAGCACCCAAAGTTGTAATTAAACCCCCTAATTCGGCCAACAATCAGTGGCGGGCATTTGAGAAATAGGCGGAAATCGCAGAACGAGACTTACTCCGCAAACGCCGCGGCGGAGGCGGAGCCGCTGGCGGAAGGCGGGGGCGGCAGGTGGTGGCACTCGGCGGCGGCCTCAGCGATGGTGGAGTACCCCTGGCGCTGCTTGTGCTTGGCGTTGGCCTTGCAGTGGATGAACACGATGCCCCGTCGTTTCACCACCTTGCAAAAGGAGCACAGCCGCTTCACCGACGCGCGGACCTTCATCCCTCTCGCGCTCGCTTCCCTCTCCTTCCTCGGAGACTCCTCGTCGGGGAGTCGGGTTGCTTGGTTAGGGTTTGGTGATGGAGGGCGATGAATCGGTGGGCTCGGCGAGGCGAGGCCCATGGGCCTTTTCTAGAGAGTAGAGCGTCGTGGGCTTGGCTAACAGCCACGGCGGTCGACCCACCTTCCTCCCCGCCGATCGCCGGCGCGCCATGGACGACGGCGACGACGAGGAGACATCGCACCGGATGGTTGATTTGAAATTAACGAAGCCACGTAACCTGTCACCGCGCCGCCGTCAGACGTTCCCGCCAAATGTTACGCCGCCAGGTGCCCTTGTCCAATCTGACACTGATAAGAATTTTCACCGGTCCGATATTTCTCACAAGCAAAAGCAGAGGCGAATTTGGAGCTCAGACTCGGATCGCATTTGCAATTTCAAAAACAATACTTCACCGACGGAGCAGCACGGCATTTCCAAAAGTGATTTCTACAGGTGCGGATGCGGTGGAGGTGAGACGCGTTGGGTTGACGCGACCCGCACCGAACCGAAGGTTTGGTTTGGTTGGCTCGCCTCCGAGACCGAGAAAAACAAAGGCGCCGGTGCGAGCGAGGGCCGCGTATAAAACGTAAGCCAAGACGCGCCCCACCGCTCGAAAAATCAACAAAAACACCAGGCCTATTCCTCCCGGGCTCCCAGCCGTTGCCCTTGCCGTCTCCGTCCCCGACGAGCTCTCCGCGAATCGGATCCGCCTCCGGCTAGGTGAGTGAGTCTCCCCCGTCCCTCCCGACCCCCTCGTCGCTGTGGATCCTCCGTCCATCTCCTCGCGGAGGACGCGGCCCTTCTCTGTTTACAACAGGAGATCTAGGCGACCTAGTGATCGGCTGTGCGGAGGATCCGCCCGCGCGCGGATCTCGTGCTCGATCCCTGTATCCTCGCGCCGCGCCGCGGGTTGATCCCGGCGTGGATCAGGCACCGCGGGTGTAGATCTAGTGACCAGCTCGCGGGAGGGAAGGGCGAGGAATGGATCGCGATCTGAATCGTGTTTGCGTGGTGCAGGCGCGATGGGGCTCACGTTCACGAAGCTGTTCAGCCGGCTGTTCGCCAAGAAGGAGATGCGGATCCTTATGGTGGGACTCGACGCTGCCGGAAAGACCACCATCCTGTACAAGCTCAAGCTCGGCGAGATCGTGACCACCATCCCTACCATCGGTGAGACCTTAGCCTGCATGGGCGACCCATTTTATCTACGTGTCATCACTATTGATATTCACTATTGATATTGTCTCTGTTGTCAAAATCTGGAACAAACCATCCAAATGATGATCGGACTTGTGATTTCATAGCTAGCTATTCTGGGTGACAAATTTAGCCGCATCCTTAACAGAATGTCGTTGTTACAAATGTTCATTGTTTATGACGAGCAATGTTTAGAGGTCACTAGAGTAATGTTTTTATGTCCATGTACATGTCAGTATATCTCATCTTTAGCCATATTGGCCAATGAATTCAGATTTTAGGGAGAAGTCACTGGTTGTTACCCTCTTTTACTAGAAGCTTATGAACAGATAAAAGACGCTAGCAAGCTATGTTATGCAAATAATCTGAAATGAACTTGAATACAATAAGGTGAAGAATACTCACTGGTGCCCCCAGATTTGGACATGCCTTACTATGACATCATGTGTTCAGACATCTCTTTTCTCAGCGTTGTTGTTCGTTCGATGACAGGATTCAATGTTGAAACTGTGGAGTACAAGAACATCAGCTTCACTGTCTGGGATGTTGGGGGTCAGGACAAGGTACGAAAATTCTCTGCTGCCTTGCGTTGCACATTATATGCTCCTCTTAATTTGTGCCATGTTGACTGAGCTCCTGCTGAGTCAAACAGATTTTTACATTGTGTATTTCTCTGCTCTGCTTCTAAATTTATTAGATATCTTTCTTTCAAACTGTTATCTTATTTTTTTACATCATTGTCTGGAAACAGATCAGGCCTCTGTGGAGGCATTACTTCCAGAACACACAAGGTCTCATCTTTGTTGTGGACAGCAATGATAGGGATCGTGTCGTTGAAGCCCGGGATGAGCTCCACAGAATGCTGAATGAGGTAAACTCTTGTCCTTAGTCATTGCTATCTTTCTAAGCCATATACCAACATTTTGATGAAGCACAATAAACTCTTGTGGATTCTATTTAATCATTCTGTCACCCCCACTTGGGTTCAGATGGCTAGGGTGGGTTTTGCAGAAGTCCCATCATAAAGTTTTATTGTGTCATCTCCCTCTCCCAGTACCACTGGTCTTTTCTTTTGTTTACTCGCTTAGGATTAATTGTTGTAACTGTATCTATTGTCTGCTATGGAAATTCTCGCTGATGAGATTGATTTGGAGTTCTTACAAGTAGCCATTGTTATGTTTGGTTGCAGGATGAGTTACGTGATGCTGTACTGCTTGTGTTTGCTAACAAGCAAGATCTTCCCAATGCAATGAATGCTGCTGAAATTACTGATAAGCTTGGACTGCACTCACTTCGTCAGCGTCACTGGTAAGTAGCAGATGTAGCTATATAGAATTTTGTATTTGTGCTTCACTTGTGTAGAGTGGAATACATAAAACGACTACTTAATCTTGCTGACAGGTACATTCAAAGCACCTGTGCAACAACTGGGGAGGGATTGTACGAAGGGCTGGACTGGCTGTCCAGCAACATTGCCAGCAAGGTATGCATAACGTACCTATTCATCTATTCATCCTTTTCTCTAGTTGATTAACATTGTTATGGATTTTGGATGGCCTACTTACATTGCATGTTTGATGGTTTTGCAGTCCTAAATTTTTTGGCGATTTGGATCAGCTATAGGAGCTTTTGGATGATGATACTTGGGGATAGCTAGGGATGGGTTGCTCTTCCAGTATGTAAAATGTGTATTTCCTAAGCTCAATAGTTCTTGAGCTTTGGTCATGGTTTCAGTTATTGTTTCTGTAGTTTGATTGTTGAGATGTTTCTGAACCAAACAGCTAAAGAGAGTTGTGTTGAATTAATCAGTTGGAGAATGCATGCTGCCGTACTTATCATTTGATGACATGTCATGGAGGTTTCTTTTCCTTCACCTATTTTGTGTTAGGCAAGAACATCACAGACATCAAGTTTTATTCACGTCATGACGCCATAGTGTGGCTGACGAAGAGCTGAACCACTGTATAGAAAAAAACTGTTTTGACACTATCCCAGCAACGTACATGCTTCTTTTCAGCATATAAATTTAATTGATTAGAAGTGAGAATAGATGTTTAATTTACAGAGACCTGAAGAATATGCATGCTAATATGCTATCTTCGATGTGATCACAACATCCTTTTCTGTTGTGATGAAAGGGGAAACTAGAAATGTCATCCTATGCTAGTATACAGACAATCTGCTAGAAGAATTAAAAAAAAGGGGAAACTAGAAATGTAAAGGCATGTACTATTCACAGGACTATCATTTCTATCCAAACTAAGAAATAAATGTCTTTGGAACCGTCATTTATCAGTCACTCCAGTTATCCCCATCTTCATCGTCGCTCCCCACTGCCTGTTCCACACAACACAAATAATAGACAAAGTAAACGAAAGGAACTAAACCAAGACGGAATTTAAAATCATGAAACAAATAAACATGGAGGTCAATAACAGTGACACTACCTGGCGTATGGCATTTGCCTTCTCTATGATTGCAGCAACTTTCAAGTTTCTGGTAACAGCTCTTGCTGGGGATCTGATGGCTGTCGGCATAGGAGAGCTTGCTGGTTTCAGGTTGAACGTCTGCACAAAAAGTAAACAGCAAAGAAGTTAGAGCGTCATTGTCTCTTTATTTATTTTTTTCATAGGGAGAGAACATCTTGTTGCCAACCTTGTTTCTTATCTGCTCTAGCAGCAAGTTTCTCTCATTGAGCTTTGGCTTATCAGTTGAGGGAGCAAGTTCTGAGACCTTCCGCATCTGCAAAGAGATGGCTTTAGGTTGATGCACCAAACATGAGCGCAAAACAAGAAAATTCACAATGGAGGAGACTGATTACCGAGCTTCTATCATGAGCAGCAACAGCATCAACCAATGGATTCCTCGGTATGTTTCTGATTGAAATAGGCTTCAGGATTAAATGATTGTCAGTTATATGAGGTTTGAATGGTCTCTCTTCTATCGATATACCATAATTAGGATGAAGCATCTGAGGTCCAACAGTCCATCCCATCACAGGTGGCTGCTCAGTATGCACATAGCTATCTTCATCAAAGCCACAGACAACTGGTCCTGGTCCGTTCAGTTGGTTCATCTTCTCTCTCTCCAGGTTATGTCTATCATATGGACAATCTTGAGTTTCCATTGATTCTGCAACGGGCATTGTGCCTCCCAACTGAGAATACTCAGAACTCTCCAAATTTTGTTCCCGTAAAGTTTGAGAGTCCGGGTTATTCTCTTCTTCCAGCAGCGAGCATACTGCAGAATGGTTGGTTGTGCCTAAAGGTGCCTCAGTCGTACTAGTAGATTGATAATGTACACTGTTATTATCTTCTGGTGCATTCGGTATGCACCCATTATGTTCCAAATTCTCTGATAATGATTCAGGATTCTCAGCATGCTGGTAATACCTGGATTCACAAACATCTCCATGTTCTGAAGTACTGACCATATCAACGGCAACATCTTGATCATTCACTGATCTGTCATCCCGCAATGAAGTTTGATGCATATGCGTGGGATGCTCACTTTTTTCTGAAGTATCTAAAGATAAGGCGTGCAGATGAGGGTCCAGCTGTTCATATGTAGGAAATGGAAGCAAAGGATTTGTTGGGTATAAATCAGTTCCATGTGTGATGCCAGAATCCTCCAACTGTTCCTCAACTCCTGTTTTTGACATAACCGCAGTATTATCATCCAGATGTTCCTCAACTCCTGTTTTGGACATAAGCCCAGTATTATCATCCAGATGTTCCTCAATTCCTGTTGCTGATGCCGACATAAGCTCCTGTTGCTTAATTTTCTCTGAAGAATCTGAGAATGATCTTACAATATCAGTTTTTGCGACACTGGGTGATACTCCAAGCTCTACAATTTGATTATTACCATATATTGTCGAACTCTTGTCCATGTCTTCTTTGATCCCTTGAGAGGAAACTGGTTCTAGGGATCTACTTGTTCGATCAAGCAATCCTAGCTCGGTATCCACCTCCTGGCTTGATGCCCTCCTTTCAAACTCAGGCAAACATTCTTGTGTATTCAGAAGCCCTAGGCGTGGCCTTCCAAGCCTCCACTGGAGAGGAGGGAGAGGGGGTGGTTTTTGTGGATCTTCATAGGAACTATTTTGAAATGATACAATCGATGGTGGACCAAAAGATAACTGACATGTTTTGTCAGTACTAGGTGTGATAGGAGTCAATGCTGTTCTGTCAGCTAGTACATCTGAACTTGAAGAACATGGTGCAGTTTGGGAATCAAATTCAGTTGGACAATTCCACGACTCCACTGATTTCACCTGGACATTGCATGATGGAGGTTCATCTATTTCACCAACATTATCGATATTAAAGGAACATGGAGTGACTTGAGAGTCTGATACAGGGGATGTACGAGCATCCTGCTCTTCAGAAAATACAGTGTCTTGTTGAGGAGCTTCAGATTCATCAGCCTTATTTATATCCAAAGAATATTGAGAACCTTGGAAATCATGGTCACCTGAAACATGATCTTCTGAATCAAGATCTACCAGAGCAGAACTGCTTAAAGAAGTGCAATCATGTCCATGTATTTTCTCATCAGTTGAAGAACATGGAATGATTTGAGAACCAAGACCACGTTGAACACAAACTTCTGGATCCTGATCAACTACAATAGCATTCCTCAAGGGATGGCCTTCCAGTTCAACAATCTTCTCATCTAGCAAAGAAGATAAAGCAATTTGTGAATCATGTTCATCTGAGAAGAAACATTCTGAACCATATTCCTCTCGAAAAGAAGTCTTTGAAATTGAGGCTTCTGGACTGTCTTTATCCTCAACTATCGAGAATGGCGGATCATTTGAAAAATCAAATACATCAGAGATGCATAATGGAACATCATGGCTTTGTTCATCCAAGACATGGGCCCCTGCCTCCGGTTCCACTGGCACAACAATGCTTGTGGGAACATCCAGTTTGTCAACACTTTCATTAACAGAAGAACATAGAACAAGGCTGGCTTGATTTTCCAGGTCTTCTTTCACTGTAACAATGTTGCTTGAAGGAGAGCAGCTTTCTTCAGTCGTCTTCTCTTTATCGAACAAAAGAGAACTACTATGAGAATCAACCCTATACAAATTGTGTTGTTCCTGCTGCAAACCCACTGGAACAGAGAGTGCATCTTCAGGGCTTATGTTATCACTAAGAGAATCATGAGATTTTAAGTGAGAATCTACTTCTGGTGTCTCATCCTCGGGATCTTTTCTGTTAGATAAGGGCATTGATGTCCCGGCATGTGCATCTGTAGCAGATGAATATTCAGCATGTTGAGTTTGAGAACTAAACTTAGGACCGTTAAAGGCTCCCTTCTCTAACTTCACAGGCTGCACAGAGATAGGACAAGCCCAATCTGATTCACTAACAACAAAAGAATGGGGAATATTATTAGAATCTGATGCTGACTCGCCATGAGAACAGTCAGTGCCAGCTGTAAAATTTATCTCATGGTATTCATGACAGAAAGATCTGAAGTCTTCTTCAGTCATAACTTCTGATTGTAATGGTGCTTCATCAGGTGGGGTTGCAGATTCCCAAAGGGAATCACTAGCTGCTCCCACATTGTCGTATTCTATTAAAAGTTCTGAAAGGAAGTCCTGTTCTTCGGGGAAATGTGGTTGGCAACTCATAGTAGATGGATAGGTCTGAGCATGGCTCGTGATATAGGCAGGATCCATGAATGGATTTGTACCACTAGAATTTTGAGCAGACAAATCCCCTGCCAAATCTTGATCTGCATCTGCTGGTTGCTTCTTCACCATGTCACTACTAGAATCCTGAGTATCCATCCCCCACACCAAATCTGGATCAACATTTTCTGGTTGTTTCTCCACCGCATTATTTTTCAGGCTTACTGCACCATCCATATCAGAACTATTAAACCCAGGGACAACTTCAGCAATAAGACTAGCCTCTTCTAGCAATTGATCTTCACAATCAGATTCTTCCAGAAAATGTGCTGAGGAAAGTAAGTGAACAGCATCATTCTCATCATCACTGCATTTTCCACCGGTAGTCTTTATTTCATTAAATGGAATATTATTAGTCTGCAACACACTTCTCGTTTCTATTGATTCATCTAGTGCCCCAAGATTTCTGCATGTAGCTTCCACAGTTTCAAGCTCTTCACTGAAAGAACTAGACTGAAATTGCACGTCAAGCCTACAGCCTTCTTCAGTGGTCAGAACCTCAGCTTTGTCAAAAAATTTGGCAGAAATCTTGGGGCAGCCTTCTTCAGCGTTAGTGATCTCCTCCTCGGGAGGTATCAAGCCATCTGCAAACCTGCTGGAAGTTGATTCTTCTGCAACCACAGTTTTACCACATTCCAGAGTACCTCCCATTTCAGTCAATTCAAGGTGTTCCTTACAGGGATCAGTATTCAATAGTTTTGCATCACCATTGAATACACGGGAAGAGGGCATTGGTGTCTCTTCTTTATAAACTTCTCTGCCATCTTGAGAGTGTGATTCAAATTGAATGCCTACTGGAAGCTCTTGAGCATAAGTAAAGTCCTTGGTCATGTCAGATGATTCCACAGAATCCTCTTTTTGTGTGCCTAGCCTAGCTGAACAAGTCCCTTCATCAAGCACAGCTACTTGCTGATTCTCTGTATCATGCTTATTGAAAGGAGATGACAGATCATCATTTGTTAATGGGTGCACATCTTCAACAATCTCATCATCGTTTGATTCGTACAATGCATTGTCGTGCATGTTTGGATGTGTCAGTGCAATTCCTGAATCAGAACAGCACCCATTAAAAAATTTATAATGCAATATCAAGGGGTGATCAACCAATACAATAGTTTGTACATGTTAAGAAAAAGATTATATATTAACAATAAAAACACCATGTAGGTGTTCATGGATGTCATCAGGATCCAAACCTGCAGGGGTAGGGTCCACAACGTTTTCTTCATGAACTGCAACATTATCCACGTCTAGATCATTCATGTACATAACATGATCTTTATCAGGCAGTGCTGCAAGAGTGCCAAGTGAAGTGCCTGCATCTAGAGATCTGCCATCTTCCAATTCTTTCTTTGATTCTTGCAAATCCTCTTTATTTGATTTTGTAGGGTGGAGAAATAATTCATCAGCATCACCAACATTAATTGCTTCTTTGTCTTCCGAAACATTACCAGGTTCATCCATTGACATAGAAGAACCATTTAGCACAGAGTTCTGAACATGGTTCACTGAGTGACATTTTTTGTCAGAACAGTCATTGCTGCTGATAACCAAACCTGACCATTCAAGAGAACAAATGCGTAGGTAAGAAGGAAAAAATGACAGAAACATTGCTATGGCACATAATAAAAAACTAAAATGATCAACGCTAGATTTGCTGTAACAAAAAAGAATAATTTTCTCAAAATACTTGTCACTCTAGGTGTAAATATTACCATTCAGGCCTGGGGATGTCTTAGGTGACTTTTCATCAAAACTATGAACAAAAACAGTATCACAAGACTGGTATGCTCCATCCTCATATTGTTGATGACCATCAGAATCATAAATAGTTAGTAAGTCAGCATTTTCAGAAACTACACGGCCAACAGAATCATCAACTGTGTGTAAGTCAGCGTTATCAGAAACTACACTAGATGATGAGCTCACATCCATTAGGTCATCATCATTAAAATGCTCGTTGTCATTAGTCCAATCAACACCATTCAATTGTTTACCAGAAGGTGAATCAGAGTTTGTATAATTAGTGGTTGCCACTGTGGAAGGAACAGAATCGTTTATCAAAGGTAAGTCCGAACACCTTGGCTCTTCAATGTTGGATGAAAAATTCAGCCCCAATGATGACTCTATTGTAGGAACTACTTCTATAGGCTTTGCTTCCAACACATGTTCACCTTCCTTGCTCATATGGTTCAATTCACTCCCTTCTACAGTTGCATTAGGATCCTGTTCTTTCATTTCAGGGTTTATGACATCTTCAGTGTCCATACTACGAAGAGCATCAACGAAATTGTCATCACTAGCAATGTCATCAGACCTGCAGCCGTTGCCATCCTGTTCAGACGCAGCTAATATGAGTTTGCCTTCACGTGCTGACTGCACTCTTTGGTTATTTTCCCCAACCAGTAAATCTGGACAGTCCTGCAGCTTTTCTGAGTCACAGATCATGCCATTTTGCTCTTCAGTAGACTTCTTGTTAGCCTCTTTCAGTTCAGTAAGTCCATGTTGTTTTCCAAAAAACTGCTTATCATTTGCTTCCATGTAACCTGATTCATTAGTGGGTTCAGATGTACTGTCCACAGTATCAGATTCGTTTATTGGAACAACTTTGTTCAGCTCTAATTTACCAGAAGATTGAAGATCACCAAAATTGTTCAACTCTCCAAGTGGTGATGCCGTTTCGCACGAGCCAGTCGACCTAAATTTCACATGGTAATCCCTTGCAAAACAGCTGGACATGATATTTTGTTGTGATGAAATTACTTCCTGCAGATGCTCCCTGCAGATTCTGCTAATAGTTTTATAATCAGGACTCCGTGGATGCCTAGGTTTCAACTTTGTTGTCCTCGGTGGAACTTTTCTGGAAGCTCGTTCCTTTGAGGTAGACTGAGACCTGCAGGATTTGCAAAAAAACAATGTACCATCACATGCCAAATCTACTACATTAAACTTCCAAGGTATGTTAGCTATTTTGGATGAATCTGATGCTCATGACAAAGTGGCACCAAACTTACTCAGAGTTAGCAACCAGCAAGGCTTCAAGTGTTACACCTTTCCTCCAACGCATAGCCTTCTTCTGAATGAAGAGAGACAAGTGAATTCGTGATCCCAAAAGCATTGTTCTCGCTGAAAATTATATGAGGCCTCAAAGAACTAAATGTATCTGACACAGCTAAAGAGAAACGAAGCACATACAAAAAGCAATACATATAGGGAAGCAGATCAGGTTTAAAATCCAAAAATACAAGTCAAGTTGATATAAAAGATTATTAACTAAATCAACAATGGAATATTCACTTGGCTTGGCATTCACATTTTCATTCACACAGGCAATTTAGTTAGCAATGCTCTTCACCTATTGTGATATAGATTTCTTGAGCAAGTTCAACTGATTGAAAAATAATATGAATTTCAAGCCAACATAGTCACCATCATAGGTGCTACTTGCTAAATTAGAATAAACTGTTTAACTTTCAAGAGCTGAAACAGGAGATAGCAACTAGTCTCACATGTTTCTTTTCTATCCAAAAAATCACCAGGTAGGCAAAGACGTAAAGTATCCAGTGCAAATTTCTTCTTTCTTAACTAGAGTATTTTTTAGATCTGTTTTGAGTGGAATTTTTGCAATAACTCATCCTTTCTTACTTACCTTAATTCTGCGAAGTTTCTTTTCCATTATAACATCTGATTCTATCATGTTGGAGGAATGTTCTGTCTTGAAGAAAGAGGGGTCTGAATATCGTTTCAAGGAGGCTCCAGCACCAGCAACATCAAACCTGAAGAACAATCCTAGTGTGTAATTACAGAAAACATGTTAATGGTATATTACCATAGAAGACAATATCCCCATACTTATCCAGTGTGAACAAGTGTGGTGGACCACGGCATTCTTCATATGAATCCAAAATGAAACGAGGCATATCTCCTTGCGTGACCATATTCTGCTTAAATTGAAGATTTGGATGCCACTCAATACCTACAAGAGAATGTGCAGGCATTTTGAAATAAGAGCTAAGCTGAATGAAACAAACAATTAGGTATCTATTTTTGGCTAACCTTCATCAGGTGGATAATTTGAGTGGTCGGTCTGGGATATAATCGCCTTCTCAGCAGCTGGAAATTCTGCCTCCAGTTGCTGCAACCGCAGCATTAAACCATGTCCTCTAGAAGCAGTGGCCATCACATCTTCATGCAGGTCATGGAAAATTTCTGCTGCAAACCTAGAGAGAAACATAAACTCTTTAGCACAAGAAACAAAACTGCATGCTCGATATTATGGTCCCTTTAGGACACAAATATTGAGACATTGACAGTACTAAACAATTTAACACCTGCATTATAAGCATGTAGGCTTAAAATTTTTGACCAGCTTTTTCATTATGAGGCAAACTTATATAAGGAGAAAATAAATTTGTGGGCAAAATTTTTAAGCTACCATGCTAGCCATGATTTTTTTTTAAAAAAAAAAAAAGTCGTGGCACAGGCCAACATAACTTCCACAAATCCACAGTGGCGCGTCTCACAGCCGCGATAATCTGATATTTACGAAAATTCGAGTCATGGTCAAAATTACGCGAAAATTGAAAACGGCACTCCCCCTCAAGCCTCAATCATCTTTCCAAACAAAAGCAGAGATGTGCCCAAATTGGCCTACAGGTTTTCTAAGGAACACCCACGCACATGTCACTTTCAAACTTCGGCCGCAAAAGCAGTTCGTACGACAAAGGGGAAAAAAAGGCGAACGCCCAATGCAGCTGATGCTCTTCGATTCAGGAAATGAGCTAAGCAACTCGCCCAAGCGAGTAAAACAGTCCAAAATCAGAGTTAGCACGACTCACTCCGCGAGATCCCCGAGCTGGCGAAGCACGCCGACGAGGCCGGCCATGGCGACGCCCTCGAGCAGCGCCTCGGGGTCATCCTCCTCCCCCTCCTCCTCCGGCGCCGCGTACAGCCCCGGATCCGCCAGCCCGTACTCGTTGCGTATCTGGTACCGTATCATCTCCGCTGCTCGGCCTCACCGGCTCCGTCCGTCCGTCCGTCCCTCCGGCCGGCCGCTTCTCACGACGCCGCCATCGGAGCGACCGCTCCCACCGCCACCGCTCAGTTGCGCGCGGGTAGATTTCGAGGGGTGCGCTTAGCGCGTTGGCGTTCGGAGTGGTGAAGTGAGGACGAGGAGGCCGGTGTGAGAGTAACGAGACGCACACGGCTACCGCGCGTCAGACAACACACATTCTCATCACGCAGCGCGTCCGGGGCCGGGGCCCGCGCCCGCGTCCCCGTGAGATATTCTTGTCCACTACTAACGCGCGAGATCCGAGAGCCTCATGTGACCGCCAAGTGGACCCGAAAGTTGGTTCCACGGTTGGGTCAGGAAAGTCAGTGTCGGGGGGATTGTGGGGCGGCCCGTGGTGGGGTCAGAAGTCAGAACACGGCGTCGCCGCCTTGTTCTGGGATTAAGCTGTGGTTTGGGTTTTGACAGGGGCGCGCGGCAGGGTTGAATCGTGCTTCGCTGGCAGGGAGATGGGCTTATGTAATGCATCTCATCTCATCTCATCAGATAAGGCAGCGGGCAAAATTACTCTGGCAGCAAGTGCGTTTGGTAAGGCCCAACGTTAACCAAGCGAGTAGTAAAAGCTTGGTTGGATGACTATTAAAATTTACCGTATCTTTAGTGTAGCTGTGTTAAAATTTTGCGAATAAATTTGACACTGTAAATTTGGTAAGTTTTAGCATGAAAAATAAATTAACGTTTTTATTAAACAATCAGGGCACATCGTAAATTTAACAATTACTAAACAAGTAATCATTGCAGTTGTTATAGCGCGCCAAAGTTATTATACTACTATAAACTTGGCAAAATATGACTGCCATGCGACACGCCCCTAAAACACAGAGCTGAGGCGAACGGTTCTCCCCGTACTGTTACACGCGTGAGCATCTCGGCCGTGGATAATCAATCATCAGGCAGCCAGTACACCGTACCGCTATTTGTACTCGATCACCTTTTAATGTGTGATGCTGTAGGCAATTTCATCGCTGCACACTGGGTCTTGGATACCGTCGTCACACTTGCTCTTCCGTTTGCTTGCTTTTGCGGTAAAGCGCTTTTGACTTGAATCCCGGTTAATCTTTCGCTACGCTACCTGCACGTGTCTCTCGCTGCCTTTTTTAACCCCGCTCATTTCCCGGCACTACTCTACATTTTCAGTCAACGTTTTCTTAATCCAGTGGATCTCATGGCACGGATCGTCACATCCACTGCTCGTAATTAGTACTCCTAGCTAACTTAACAAAGAACTGATCGGCGTTTCAACGCGCGATTAAAAAGAGTTCGAGCGGCGTGGTACCTACCTGACGCGGACCACCGGAGCACCATTCCGCTCGAGATCTGGTAGGAACACACCATCAGCACGCACCCAGAGACGACGACGCGTCTACAGTGTCGACAGGGCACGAGCTTAACTGCGCACGTCGACATTGATTCCCTCATTATGCGGCGGCTGCAGCAGCTGGTGTTAGGTTCGGCGACACCACAGGCCACAAAAGTCGGTGGGTTCAGTCAGGTCCCCTCGGCGTGCTGTCTCGCGGAGAAAACGCGCTCGTCCTCGCTGTCTGCTCCAGTAAATGACAGTGAATCGCCCGCCCGGGCGTCACAAGAGCACAGAAACCGACTTGTACGTGGTACGCGGAGTTATGTGCAGAGGAGCAGTGCGTGTGCCTCTGTCCTTTGTACTATCAATCACCCTCCCGGTATTTAGTTACGGAGCAAACAGTAAGTATACAGTTTCACTCCCTTGGTTGTCACATGGTAGGAGTACTGGTACCAGAGACACGGCTCGCCTGATGATGACTTTGCAGGCAGGTGAGGCGCACGGAGACGACAGTGCCTGTTGCCAGTTGCCACAAAGGTGGAAGGTCGAGTGGCCTGTTGCCAGGAGGCGGGAGCGCGAAGGAACAAGGCGACGGCACCAAAGACAGCCGGTGTCTTGGCAGTGAGCCGCGTGAATAATGGCGCGCCGCGCCGAGCCGCGGCCCCGGCGGTTGGGCGTTAGCGCTCGCAGTCCGTCGCCCGTCCCGTCAGCTGGCACGCCGGTTGTTTACCTCACCGTTGGCTGCGGCGCTTAACTCAAAACGCCGCGGCGCCGGAGAGAACGGTTTGCGCTGAATGGTCACGGAGGGGACTTGTCCGTCCCCAACCGTAGGCGGCCGTGGAGGCGCGGAGACGGCACGTCCGCGCGGATTTCTTGGCGCCCCACCAGTCCCCTACGCGCGGTTCGGAACTTGCCCTGGCAATCGGGGCCTCAAAGAAAAAGAAAAGTAAATAGTAGACATCTACTAACTCCTGTCTGTGTGGGCAGTATTGGGCTTTGGGCCCCTTGTAAGCAAGGGCTGGCTTTTCTCGTGAACCAGGAATTTACAATCAGCGTGGGCCAAATTCCCCAACAAAATAAACGATCCATCGGTTTGGACCGAGAGAACTCGGATTCGTGCTCGTGCGTGCGTGATATGTGAATTGAGAGATCATCGACTGCGGAGCATCCCGTCGGCGTAATAAAACGTTCGGCGAGATGCAGGATATTTTGGCCGGGGTGCCCGTGCCGTGCAGCTTAACCAAGCATACCGGCGGTCGATCTCACAGACTCGAAGCCGGTAGGTATGGCCGGAGGTGTTGGGGAGCATTGGTGGAGTAGCACGGAGTGGGTGGGGGGTTCCCCAACTGCCGCTGACACCTGACATATTAACCTGCTACTGTAGTACAATACCGCGTCATCTATGTTTAAGGCGAGTGCACTATCTTAACAACTGCTCGCTCCGTTCTTAAACTTATAGAATCAACGAACCATTTGCTTTATTTAAAAAATTTATTCAAATATATAAAGTTTTAAATTATGATTCAAATAACTCTAATGATAAATTATAATATATAAATTTTTTTGAATAAAACAAATGATCAAAGTTGAATTTAAAAGTTAACAGCGACATCAATTAAAAAACGCAAGGAATACTACTTAAAGTTTTAGATACCGGGTTTAGACTGGTTTCTAATTTGCTTAAAAACCAGCCAGCGAAACAGATTTGTTACAGTACTAGATTAACTTTCTATCAGACTAGACCGATTTGATAAAAAATTGCCATTTCTAAAACCTTGCCTAGTACTCTTATTGCAGATTGCAGTCTTGCTCGTCAGTCCAGTTGACACCTCGAGAGGGATCACGGGTTAAGTTTAACTCTTTCCCTTTTTAAATTGACGTCGTCATTAGTTTTTAATATCAATTTTGATTAATTGTTTATTTAAAAAATTTATTCGAATATGTAAAATTTAAAATTACGATTCAAATAACTAATAATAAATTAAATTATAATAAAATATATAATATTTTTTAGAAATAAATAAAATGAAAGTATTTTTAAAGTTAATATTATAATATCAATTTAAGAATGAAAGTATTATGCTTCAAGGATGTGCAAATGACGTCGGTGAGGTGTCGCAGGCACCCAACGTTCTCGTGGCTCGCGACCACGTGGCGCTGCGTGTCAAGCCCAAGGGAAAAGCTTTACCGATGCAGCACTCATCCAGCTCCTTTGCCAACGCTTATTTTTCTTAAAAACAGTTTAAGACAAATATCGGTTACTTTACATCACAAACGCGAGGAATCATTACAGCCATCAAGAAATACACGCGTTGTGATCATTCAGGATAGTATACTTTGGATATCTATAAATCACCTTCTACAACACAGCTCATTTATGGTCTACGATCTTTCAACGGTCCATAAAAACTTTATAAAGTTAACCCGACCGTAGCGGTCGAAAAGTCTCGTCAAAGTCCGAAGTCGAGGCGGGCACAATCACCCCGACTCTCAGGAGTCGAGACTTGAGCGATCGGGACTCTAGCGGTCGAGACCCGCTCGCCAATCGCAACGAAGCAATCACTACTCCAACAATCACGCCGATTCAAAATTTCTAACGACGTACAGTTCTACAGAGAAGATAAGCATTCCGAAAGATTCCGCAACTACTCGGCTGGAGAAAAAACAATCTCTGTTCACTCACAGTGAATAAAAGTACGAATGAAAAGCGCCGATCATCTGCCCCGAACGACAAAGAGTATGACTCACTGAAGACCATGGCCTCACCTGTCAAAGTATCATCTATTTTCATAGGCGGCAAGATATTCAAACTATAGTTTGATCATCTCAACTATGGTCCGATCAAGAAAACTCAGATCTGACCTATAAAAGAGGCATCTAAGAAGCTTTAGAAAAAGAGAGAAAAAAAAACAATACGTAGAGAAAAAATATACATCACCACTTGTAAACCTATCCTCACCACGCGAATTTGAGACTCTCAGATAGATTTGTTTGAAGCCCTTTCGCATTGCACCTTTCATATTTTTAGATTCATACGACCGATTTTTTGTCTCTGAACGTAGATTATTACGTCTTGAGCTGACCCGAATCAAATTAACCTTTGAGTCTCGCTTTTAGACTAAGTAATTTGATTTAAAAATACATGATTTTCATTTGAGTGTATAAAGAGCAAAGGCTCGCGTGGAATAATCTACTCGAGTCCCCACTCCCCAGGTCACCCGCGCATGTGAATAATTTTAACCCAGGGTCAAATGTGTAAAAAAAACTGGTATTATTACAGGGCCGTGACTATCATACAAATCACAGTGTAATAAACTTCAGTGGCGGATCGCAGTGTTCGTCTCTGACCAAACTTATCCCTTTCCCTTCGGCGGGCAGAGAAAAGAGAAAAAAAATCTTTTCTTCGATTAATATAGGAACGTGCTTCTACTCGATAAGAGCAGATATGAACGGCTATGCTATCACTTTAGCTTTTTCAGGTTTAACATAAATTTTGACTATAGTCATATTTATTTTTTTATATATTATAATTTAATTTATCATTAAAGTTATTTGAATCACAACTTAAAATTTTATATATTGAATTAATTTTTTAATAAGTTGAATATTTAAAGATAATATTAAAAATCAATGGTAAACAATAATTTTAAAAAGAGCCAGTGTTCTCTCAATTTTCGTTGTGCCATATTATCCTTAAAAATATTAACCGTCAGATTAAAATCTAATAGAGGATATTAAAAAAAAAAATTTTCTCAGGTCAACGCAGAAGCGTGCTTCTATTTGGTAAGAGCAGACATGAACGACCATGCCATCTTCTTAGCTTTTTTAAGTTTAACATAAATTTTGACTATAGTTATACTTAATTTTTTTATAAATTTTATATATTATAATTTACTTTATCATTAAAGTTATTTGAATCACAACTTAAAAATTTACATATTTGAATTAATTTTTTAATAAGTTAAATAGTAAAAGATAATATTATAATTTAGAAATAGAGAGAGTACGTGGTAGTATATATGAAAAATATCATTGATATAAGAAATTAACTGTAACTGTTTTGTTGAATCAAATTTACTTTTGCTATAGATTTAATAAAACTATTTCAAAAAATATAAAAAAAGTTTTTTTAAATTTATTCTACTTCTATGTCTTGCAAGTATATGCTACAATTAAAGACTTTATATGTAATAAAAATGTATATTTAAATAACTTAAATTGTTTTATCTTAAAAAAATACTCTTTAATTATTATGAGAACTAAGATTCAATCTTTTTCTCGCTTACAACTCTGGTCTAAAAAATAAATAGCTTTGAATGCAATGTTTTAATAAACATTGCCCATATAAATTAGAAATAATTTTAAATTTATTATTTATAAAATTAGAAATAATTTGTTTTAAAAATACTTTTTAAAATGTACCGATGCTATTTTTTATTAAATATTTTATAGATAACAAAAGTTAAACTTATACTTTAAAGATCGTATCAACAACTTTATTTTAGACCAAAGTATATATTTATAAAACTTTGTCATCTATATCAAAACAACTATACTTTTATTTATTAGATAATAAATTTAAAATATACTACCAAGTGAAAAAAAAATATAGACAAAAAACTAGCAATTGTCGTGCCGGATTCTGTTAGAGTCCCCACTCCCCATTTTCTAGTAATCTACTCGAGTCCCCACTCCCCAGGTCTCCCGCGCATGTGAATAATTTTAACCCAGGGTCAAATGTGTAAAAAAAAAAACTGGTATTATTACAGTGCCGTGACTACCATACAAATCACAGTGTAATAAACTTCAGTGGCGGATCGCGGTGTTCCTTTCTCTGACCAAACTTATCCCTTTCCCTTCGGCCGGCAGCCCCTCCAAACGAACTGCTGCTGCTCCACGGCGCGGCGCGCGCGGCGGCAGAACCATGGGATGAGCAGGATCCGCAAGGCTCCGAGGCAAGCGTTCCATCCCCTCCCTCTCCCCCTCCCTCGAATTTCATTTTTTTGGACTCTTGCCTCCCCTGATCATTTCTCTTTTGTTAGTTCTGCGCGGTGTGAAGTAGTAGTAGGGTTTGCAATTAGTTCGTAGATCCCTGGTTCTTGCTTGCCTTGGTATCAGTACATGAGTAGTTTTGGAGTAGCCTCGAGTCGGGGAGTTGGCCTTGCTTTGTTGGACTTGGCAGGAACCGAAAGGGCTAGGTTTGCTTGGTTTGTGATTCTTGACTGGGGGTTTCTTGCTCGTGAAAGAAGGCATATGTGCTTTATCCGCTGATGCCGCCTTGGATATTTTCCTGGAAGTATCTATCTTGCTTTGTTGCTTCTTCAGTGTGGTTTACGCTGGCAAGCAACTGATTTGCCTTTATTAGATCTGATGGTATCGTGATCTTTTTGTGTGTATTTTCAGTTCTAGTAAAAGTCAACTAGCGATGCTCACGGGGAGATTTGTTTCAGGGTGATGAGGATGGCTTTACCAGGCCACTGAACGAAGACATCTTCTTTACTCTGTAGATCTTTGGTTAGTGCTATACATATTCAGTAGTGAATTAGTTCTGGGAGGACACTACTGAAGAGAAAGAACTATTTTTTTGAAGAGTTGGTTGCAAGATGGAGGGTCAGAGAGTTAGGCACTGGTGCCACAACTGTGCGGAGGTGATCGATCCTGTTATGCCAGAGTTGAAGTGCCCCAGCTGTGACGGTGAGTTTGTGGAGGAGATGGACTCTGAAAACTTTGAACCAGCAAGGAACATGAGGTCTGATAGCTCCCCCTCGCTTTTGGCTCCATTTCTTCTTGGGATGCTGGGGGGTTCATCACGGCGATCAAGACTGAGGAGGGCGGCCATGGATGATGACGATGAGGATGATGATGACGACTCAGACCGAGAGCTTGAAGCGTACATTAGGAGGCGAAGGAGGAGGAGGTCTTCAACACTTGTTAGGCTTCTCCAAACTCTGCGTGATGACATAAGGGAATTGGATGACACTGACAGTGATTCAGACAGGGAACAAGAAACAAGGGAAAGAGAGAGGGCGAGGGAAAGGCAGCGGGAGAGAGAAAGGGAGGGGCAGAGGGATCGAGGGAGGGAGAGGACTGAAAGCCTGATAGTTATCAACTCCAACAATGAGGCTATTATTCTCCAAGGCACATTTGGATCTGATGACAACAACCAAGAGGAGTCGAGCAACTCGAGTTCTGCCATGTCACTTGCGGATTACTATCTTGGCTCTAGCTTAGATATCCTCTTGCAGCGTTTGGCAGAGAGTGACCTCAATCGTTTTGGCACACCGCCTGCGAAGAAGGAAGCAGTGTCTGCGCTGCCAACTGTGAACATTCAGGAAGTCTTGGGCTGTTCAGTCTGTCTCGAGGATTTTGAAATGGGGGCAGAAGCAAAGAAGATGCCTTGTGAGCATAAGTTCCATTCGCAATGCATCCTTCCATGGCTACAGCTCCACAGTTCATGCCCAATTTGTCGATTTCAGCTGCCTACGGAGGAGACAAAGAACCCATGTGAATCAGGCAGTTCTGAGGTCGTGAATGGTGATGAAGATAATGCTGCTGCAAGCACTAGTGATCATGAAAGTCGTGAAAGTACTGACCGTGATGGAGGCAACCATTCTGG
The DNA here is from genome assembly GCA_001602315.1 of Zoysia pacifica. Classification (NCBI taxonomy): domain Eukaryota; kingdom Viridiplantae; phylum Streptophyta; class Magnoliopsida; order Poales; family Poaceae; genus Zoysia; species Zoysia pacifica. The sequence continues at coordinate 5,575 of BCLH01002370.1, read as the reverse complement.
TGGGCATATCGTCTCTGCTTTGAGTGCACTCTTCTCGGATCCATCCTCGTCGTCATCTGATGAAAATGCCTCACATTCCTCTTGAGCAATAAAGGTATCATATCACCATAAGCATGTTGATTTGAACAATTGTAAGACTGATCCTTATGTTAACATCATTGATGCCTATTGTATCCAGGCACTAGGAAGCGTTGATGCGGGCTTGCAATATGGCAAAAGTGTTCTGACATGTGGTTCTTGAGAGGCTGGCATCTTCATCTCGTGTTCCTGTACATATCTTCAAATTGCCGACACCGTTCGCACACCCCCGACCCCACCCCCATACACACACAGGAAAACAAACTATTCTCTTCGCTTTCCTTAAAAGCTATGTGGTTTGTAACCTTTTAGTGCTTGTCATGTCTACTTATCTGAAATAAAGTTATCTGTAGCATGTAACATCTGTGTAGAAGAGTTCAATATGCACCAGTGGATCGCCAGTTTGGTTAATATTTTTACCGATGTAAGGCTAATCTTCTCCAGTTGTAGTTGGGCTTATGTAAGCAGTGACATTTCCCTTTATATAACTACTGTACTGCAGTAATCCTTTTGGAACAGAATTGGATAGTCTGTGAAGGGGAAGACCGTTCTACTGCTCCTCACATCGCATTCTGGAGTTAAACAGGATGTTGTAGGTGCTGCAGCATTTGTCATCGCACCTAACAGCAGTTCAGTATCTTGGGTTTGTCTGTTACTCTTATATTGTAATTTCAAGTTTACAAGAAAAGATTATTTCTATGTGTTATGGGCTTCAGGTTGTGGAAAAAGGGAATGAACTGTTCTCTGGGCATAGATTTTCCTTTTATTGGCGTGATTCTGTGTTTGGTTTCTACATTCATCGTGTTGATTGTTCTGTTTTTAAACTTCTGAACTCGCATCCTGTTCTGTCGAGGGGCCTCATTTATACTGCTGCGCATGAAATACCTAAGCAATTTTCAGATCAATTCATGGGAAACGACGAAAGAGAAACCCGTCATTTACCTGCGGGTATGTGTATTTTCGCAATGGGTTCGGTTAAAAAGACGGGCACTGAACCGGGGTCTCGAGTCTGAAGTCCTGAACCTTCACACCGCTCTTGGGCAGAAATACAGAAACTCCAGGCTGCACCCTGCCATGCATGTTACTTTCGGCGCGACCGCAAGTAGAGTCAAGCCGGACCTCGGAAAGGGGTAGCTGACGCTGGCGAGGAACGGACCCCAAGTCAAGCGAGGGGAAATGCGGCTTATGTGCTTTTGCGCATATATCTTGGGAGTACAAATCCGTCGTTTTCAGTAGAAGTTTATTTCTACTTTTTGTTTACTGATATTTTAATAAATAATTTTTTATAGATTTAATTAAAATTAAAATTTTAGTATTTGTATTTTTAAATTTATTAAAAAATATTTTTATAATATGTAAAATTTACGTTATTAAAATTAATTAAATGTATTAAAATCATTGGTTAATGTTGTAATCAACAAAATTTAAAAATAAACTTTTGTTAAGACGGAGGGAGTAGATTACATGCAATCCATGTCAAGGCACTTCTCCGTTTTAAAATTGTTGATATTAAAAAAATATCTATATTTATTATTCTAATAATAATAATTTAAGAAAAAAAAAGTATATTACAATTACAAGTTAATAAAGCGCTAGTATGAATTTACACATTGCTTCCCTTTTTAGACCAGGATAAAACCCAACTGCCAGCCTCTCCATGAGCTGAGCAGCAAACGTGATTAACCAAACAAGACCTCCAGCAAATTATCGTCGGTCGGTACTAGTTACTCCTACAGTATGTTTAGAGACTAAAGTTGCCTACAGTACATATTCTATCGGGCTGAAGTTCAAACCGAATCCGAAACCGAAGACGGCGGCAAAGGAAACGGCGGGTCATCTCTGCCCCAGAAGAGTTTCCTGACAGTTTCGTCGCTGCTAGCGGACACGGATCCGAATCTTCGGATAACCTGCACTAAAAAAAAAAAAATCTTCGGATAACCAGGTTACCTGTCGTTTGTAGGAGACCAAGTAGCACTAGTAGTTCGAATCATTGCAATTCGATGGCCAACCTGGAAAAGGGGTAGGAAAAGGGTAGGAGAACGGTGCGCTGCGTGACACCCAGCAGGGGGGTAGTATTAGTACTCCTGTGCTCCATCCGTGCGTGTTGACTAGTTGACCCGTAGTCTCGTCTCCTCGGTCACCGGCGCTGCTCCGGCCTGCGTACCGGATAAACCAGAGTTTTCCATGAATCATCTGCGCTCATCGTCTCCAACGGCTGAGCTACTACTAGCGCCGTGTCTGACGGCACGGCACGGACCACAGGGTCCGTTCGTTACCGCTTTTTACAGCTGTGCTGTACAGCTATTTTCAACGTTCTTTTGCAGCCACAGCAGTTTGAAACTCTTCTCTCGCGATATGTATGCATAGTCAAACGGCGCTACCGCACAGTAACAGTCAAAATACGCAGCAAGAAACACAACCGCGAACGGGCCCACAGAGTACCAGCCGGTGACCACAGGAAACCCGAGAGGCGAGAAACTCCCGAGTTGATTTCGGGCAGGTATCCTATGGTCCGTGTTGAACTAACACGGGCACTTTCTTCCAAGGACGGACGCGGCCGTTGATCCACTTCGTCGTCGTCAGCGGCGGATCCGGATCCCGTGCAGTGGAATTCAAAGTGCAGCACCTGATACACTAATCTGTGAGAGATGATACAGTGCTCGTCATTAATACTGTCGCTAAATCATATTTTAATCGGTGCTGTAGCAAAATTATGATAGAGAGTGTACTGTTTACATCTACTGTAGTAATCCATCTGAGCCGTTGATTTCGAATCAAACGGTTAAATTTATATCCCAATTCACAGCACTGTTCATCCGTTGAATTTTGATCCTCACTACACCGGACCCCGTTCCGTCAGTGGCACGCCAGACAAGCGTCGTTTCGAATATCGACTGTCGTCGGCACAACGAATTCCCAGGAAAATTCAGGCCGCGACTTGTGTATTTCGCGCTACTCCATCCGTGAGGCCCGGGGAATGACAGCGAAGTGTACCCAAACCGATCCGTTTTCGTCTTGGGACTTGCCGGGAACTTGCAAGACCCTTGTTTCTTACCCCGCCTATTCAGATAACTACTCCTACGGCACGCCCTATATAAACTCGGGTCGATGCGTGTGCAAACCACAAGCATTCATGCCCACAAAGTTTACACAACAGTTAAGCTCGCTCAGCAGGAGCTGCACGGCGGTGTCGAATTCGAAACATGCAGGAGGAGGAGGCAGCAACCGTCGACCAGCAGTGCAGAGGCCTCTTCTTGTCGGTGTCATCTTTCCTGATCATGTTCGTGCTGCATCCTCTACTGAAGAACGCCATCTTGGCGGGCCGGGGCATCTGCGCCGCGTCGTGGGCGGTCGTGCGCTGGCTCCTCGTCCTCGCGCTCGACGGCACCGTCCTCGTGTCCGACGACGACGATGGCGATGACAACCACCGCGGCGGCATCGATGATATCGGCGTGCCTCCTCCTCCGTCCAGGCACTGCGAGCAATGCGCGAGGCGCGGCACGTCCCTCTCCGACCTCGCCGCGGTGCTGTCTCGCCTCGGCCTGGCGGGCGACGACGAGGTCGACGCAGTGTCCGCCGGCGGAGGAGCCGCGACGCCCGACGTCGACAACCAGGGCTCCTGCGCCGCGTGCGCGGCGCTGGCGGCGGTGGACGAGCTGACGGAGACGAAGGTGGCCAGCGAGGCCGAGCTGCGGGAGGCGTTCTACGTGTTCGACCGCGACGAGGACGGGTTCGTGACCCCCGCGGAGCTCTGGAACGTCATGCGCAGGCTGGGAGTGCCGGAGGGCGCGCGGCTCGACGACTGCCGCAGGATGGTCGCCGCGCACGACCGCGACGGGGACGGCAGGATCAGTTTCCAGGAGTTCAGAGCCATGATGGAGAACGCCGCTTGATTCCGTTGTCGGCGGCGTCGCTCGATCGAGTTCGGTAGTTTCTCGTCTTATTACAGTGTCGTGGAGCATATATTGATCCGTCAGTACTCCACCATCAGTCAAATATAACTACTGTGTTCTGTTGATTGTTTAATAAACAGCTTTGTTTGACTGATGTTCGAAAGCAACAAGGGGCATCTTAGCACTGACGTTCATCTTAGCGCGGTTGGTCATAAATCAAAAAACGATCAACGTTTACGTGGAAAGTGAGCGCCGAGTCGACGGGGGTTCGAGCCCCCGTCCCGCGCCGCCTCCTGGCAGCGGCTACAAGCCGCAATAAAAAATAAAAAAAGGAGGAGGACAAGTCTTTAGTTCGGCTCTTGAGGAGCGCGTAAAGGCGAAACACAAAAGAGCCCATCACGCCCACTCCAGCTCGCCACAAAATAATGAATACGGCCTATTAAAATGGCTTGAAAAGCCCAGCTCGGGGAGCACATCTTCAACCTCGAGGAACAAGTTGTGCTCGTCGCCATGGATGGCTGGAACCGTAGAATCCAAATTTTTCTCAGCGTAGAATTCGATTGTTCCAGCATCGAAAACCAATTATTATAAAATAAAAAACTACTATTGTTTGCATCTAGCGAGGATTAATAAATTAGCGGAGAAATAAGAAGATTCAGGATAAAAGACCAAACTACGAAAGAATTTAGCGGCTGCGGAGGCAGGCGGGCTAGCCACTGAAGCTAAGCCTTGGAGGGGGAGCAACAGGGCAGTCGTCGCAGGCACAGGGCAGGGGTACCGTGACGACGGCTTGAACCATCGTTTTTCTTTTGTCGGCCTCGTCGTTTTTTTCTCAAGCTCCTGATTTTGGCAGGATCAGTGCACCGGGGTAAGTGTACTGACCGATACGAACGTGGCAGCGAGCCGGGCAAGCAGCCGTCCAACACCACGTGTTGCTTGCCGTCTCAGGATGTGTGACGTGGACGGCGGTTTAGTGATATGGTACGGTCTGGATAGGAACCCGATCGTGCTCGCTCTTTTTTCTCATATTTATATTCTTTTGTTCTTTAATAAATTTTATTATTGACTTTTAAATTTAATTTTAACCATCTATTTTATTAAATTTTTTTAATAAATTTTATATATTTTAATATAAATTAATTTATTATTAGAGTTATTTAAATTATAACATAAAAATTTAAATATTCAAACAAATTTTTTAAATAAAATAAATAATTGAAATTAAATTTAAAAATCAACGATTTAAATAACAGAGAAAGTACGTGACAGGCAGCTCCCGCAACAGCAGTGCAGATAAGTAATCACATCAAAATTTTATAAAAAAAATCTATGATATGGAGAATCAGATCGTACGTATTATTGATTAGATTAGGTGGTGAAGCTAGAGAAAATTTGAAGGGAGTGCGCTTGACTTGTGAGTGTATAAAAATTTATTTTAAAGATGTGAATATGGTAAAAAATTGATCAAAATCATTGATTTTTCACTTTTTTCGGGATGCGCCTGCACCCCTGCCCTTGTACCTGGTATAGATGAAAAATACACTCCGAATAATGGTACGAATGCAAATAAACTTTTATAAAAACCAATTCAATTCTTTTAAAAA